>CAUYLG010039118.1:0-112715 GCA_963573385.1 Cacajao melanocephalus
GCCAGGCTGGAGTGCAGTGGTGCAATCTCGGCTCACTGCAACCTCCACCTCCTGGGTTCAAGCAATTCTCCTGCCTCAGCCCCCCGAGTAGCTGGGACTACAGGCGCGTGCCACCACGCCCAGCTAATTTTTGTATTTTTAGTAGAGACAGGGTTTCACCATGTTGGCCAGGATGGTCTCGATCTCTTGACCTCGTGATCTGCCCGCCTCGGCCTCCCAAAGTGCTGGGATTACAGGCATGAGCCACTGCGCCTGGCCAGGAAGTTGGCCTTTTCCTTGTGAGAACACTTGATTCCTGGCAAAGGGTTCTGTTTTCAGGACAGATCAGTACAGTGCCTGTTTGCATAGAATGATCTTCATGCTTTTTCATTTAATTACTATTACCAAATGGATTTTAATGCCTGGCTAGTGTTTATGAGAATGAAACTATGTGATGTTAATTTTTTAAGATATATAGCCTGTAAATCACAAGTAAATCATGCAAGATGTTGTTTCCAGTAAGAAATTATTTTAATAATGACAGCCAATGAAATTCCCTCCACGATCACAGTACTGTCACTCAAATGTGGGTTGAGTAGTGAACATCCCCCAAAACGTGTGTCCCTGTCCTGATCCTCAGAGCTTGTGAATGTGACCGTTTGGGAAAAGGGTCTCGCAGATACGATGAAGGATCTCAAAATGAGGTCCTCCTGCATTGTCCAGATGGGCCCTAAGTCCAATTACAGGTGTCCTTCTAAGAGACAGAAGAGGAAGAGACACAGACAGAGAGAAGAGGCCACACAGATGGTGGCAGAGACTGGAGCAATGTGGCCACAAGCCAAGAGACAGTTGGAACCACTGGGGGCTGAAGAGGTTGGAGGGACCCTGCCCGGAGTCACTGGGGAGAGCAAGGCCATGCTGACGCCTTAATGTCTGACCTCTGGCCTCCAGAGCTGTAAGTGAGTGGATCTGGGTTGTTCTGAGCCTCCCAGTTTGTGGTGCTTTGTTACGGCCGGGGGCGGGGTGGCAGGAAAATAGAGCATAAGAAGAAGCTGACACGCATTGCAGGCAGCTCCAGACAGTGCAGGATGTAAGGGACCGTCTGTAGCTGTGGCTCTGCCCCGTGTGTGGCGCACATTCCGACACAGTCATAACGCTGAGTCCTGCTTGTGTCCATTCTATGTTGTCTTTCTAGGGAAAAAACACAGGGTTTCTATAAAGAGATAAATATTTAACATGTAGGTCTGAATTACTGAATAAAAACAGCTAAAATAAAGGATAATTCAGGATTTTAATTTTCAAGTTTGTATAAGAAGAATAGAAACCATGAATGGATATAGTCTCAAGAGTTGTTTTCAGCCAGGGACAGTGGCTCATGACTAATCCCAGCACTTTTAAGAGGCCAAGGTGGGAGGATCGATTAAGCCCAGCCTGGGCAACATGGCAAGACCTCATCTTGTTTTAAGAAACAGAAGCAGCCAGGCGCAGTGGCTCACGCCTGTAATCCCAGCACTTTGGGAAGCTGAGGTGGGCGGATCATCTGAGGTTAGGAGTTTGAGACCAGCCTGACCAATATGGTGAAACGCCGTCTTAAAAAAAAAAAGAAAGAAAGAAACAAAAATAGCCGGGTGCGGTGATGCGTGCCTGTAGTCCCAGCTACTTGGGAGGCTGAGGTGGGAGGATCACTTTAGCCCAGGAGTTCTGGGCTGTAGTGCGCTATGCCGATCGGGTGTCCGCACTAAGTTCGGCATCAATATGGTGACCTCCCGGGAGTGGGGGACCACCAGGTTGCCTAAGGAGGGGTGAACAGGCCCAGGTCGGAAACGGAGCAGGTCAAAACTCCCGTGCTGATCAGTAGTGGGATCGCACCTGTGAACAGCCACTGCACTCCAGCCTGGGCAACAAAGCGAGACCCCGTCTCTTAAAAAAAAAAGAAAGAAAAAGAGTTGCTTTAAATAATCAGAAAGCTCATTTCCTTGCTCTCCTTTTCCAGCCTAGAATGTGTGGAGCGTTTGCTCTGCTGTGTGTGATAATGCGAGCACAGGCGCCATCAGGGTGAGAGGGTGGTGGGGGCCGGTGTGGTGGGTAGCGGAAGCCTCCCGTTGCCTGACTCCCAGGAGAGCCAGGGACACCGTGCGGCTGTCGGAGAGAGGCCCGGAAGAGCCTGGGTTTTCATCCTCCGGAGCCACTGGGGCAGTGTGCGGTGGGACGTGCGTGGATCGCAGCCAGCTGCTCAGAGGTGTTGCCGTGCCAGGCTGGGCCTCTTGGGTTTTCCGTGTCTTGGCCACACAGACACGCTCCAGTTTCACAAAGTGAGTGCTCCTGGCAGATGCCCAGTTTCCTGTTAGATCCACTTTTTGGAAGATCCTAGCTGTGGGGCTGTGCCTGTCCGCTGGAGCCGTAGGGCCTCCGTGGACCCTCGGCACAGTAAGTGGGGACTGCGGTCAGCAGGGCGGCGCATACTACCCTTCTCAGAACTTGTCTCCAGGAGGTGGCAGAGGGCTGCGCAGGCCCCACTGGAGGAGCCTCACTGAAGTGTTGCTGACAAGGTGAAAACGTAGAAACAAGTGTTCGCCGGCACTGCCTGTTTAATGAATTCTGGTGTGTTGTGTAGTTAAAACTCCTGCCATTGAAAGTGGTCACTGTATGTGAAGGGGAAGAGGCCCTCGTCCTGCACAGCGGCGAGTACCCCGTGATCCCAGGGTGAGCAGCCCTCGGTGCGTGCGCTCACGGGGTTCAGGTGGGTCTCCTGGGGGGTGCCAGGGACGTGGCTGCTCCAGACTTTCCCACTGGCCTGTGCCCAGGTCTGACGTGCCCATATCTGGGCCTGAGTAGCATAACAGCATTGGGAGTGCTGGGGGTCCCCCAGGTTTTTGAGGCTGGCCCCAGGGCACGCACCGTGGAGATGGTGTGGAGTTCCTGCCGCTGAGTGATGTTGGGTCCCAGGGTTGTGGGGGAAGAACTTGATTAAGTGGGTCTGGCTGCTTCTCCTGCATCCAGCAGGAAGGGCTCAGGGCTTTGAGTGGCTCCCACGTCCCACGTTTCCTCTGTGCTCTTTTGGGTCCTGATACTCCACAGAGTGTGTTTCTTATCTGCCTCCAGGAGGCATCTGATCCGACACTACGCCCAGGGCCTACTACCCATGGCTGCCCAGGGGGTCTGGGCTGGAAGGAGGGTCCTGCAGGGACTGGGTGCTATGTGCAGCACTGGCCGTCCTCACCCCTTGCCTCCTGCCTTTGGCCTGGGGACTCTTGGTCTGTCCTCAGTGGCGCCATGGCCCCTTGGCCTGCAGGGAAAGATCTCCTGAGAGCTGGGGCTCCTGAGCTCTGTGGGGCTCAGCCTTGCTGCCACCGTCCCCGCCAGGCCGTGGGTGGAGCAGTCTCTGCAGACAGGGGAGCCCATCCTGCCGCAGTGCTGACCAGTGCCTGGTGGGTGGCCGTGGTAGACAGGTGTCCTGGCTGCTGGGCTGCGGGGCGCAGCCATGGTCTGTAGGGCACAGGGCAGCACATCCCAGGCCCTGCTGATGCCTGGTGGGTCTCTGTCTTTCAGTGAATGAGTTCACGGTGATCAGGAAGAAGTTCAAGTGTCCATACTGCAGCTTCTCAGCCATGCACCAGTGCATCCTCAAGCGCCACATGCGGTCACACACCGGGGAGCGGCCCTACCCCTGCGAGATCTGCGGGAAGAAGTTCACGCGGCGTGAGCACATGAAGCGGCACACACTGGTGAGTGCGGAGGGCAGTGGGCAGGGGCAGCAGGGCAAGGGCAGCGGGCAGGCAGCAGAGCAGGGGCAGCAGGGCGAGGGCAGCGGGCAGGCAGGAGAGCAGGGGCAGCAGAGCAGGGGCAGCAGGGCAGGGGCCGTGGGCAGGGGCAGCGGGCAGGCAGCAGAGCAGGGGCAGCAGAGCAGGGGCAATAGGCAGGCAGCGGGCAGGGGCAGCGGGCAGGCAGCGGGGCAGGGGCAGCAGGGCAGGGGCAGCGGGCAGGGGCAGCAGGCAGGCAGCGGGCAGGGGCAGCAGGGCAGGGGCAGCGGGCAGGCAGCGGAGCAGGGGCAGTAGGCAGGGGCAGCAGGGCAGGGGCAGTGGACAGGCAGCAGGACAGGGGCAGCGGGCAGGCAGCAGGCAGGGGCAGCGGGTGGGGCAGCAGGGCAGGCAGCGGGCAGGAAGTGGGCAGGGGCAGCGGGCAGGCAGTGAGCGGGCAGCACTGTGTGTGGCCATGATGTCCGGCAGGCGGGTCCTGAGGGGCTGCAGAACACCAGGGACCCCAGACCGGGTCCACTCTGCAGTGGGGAAGACAGCAGGGCAGGGAGAGCAGTCAGCACAGTGCCCCGGCCGGCTCTGCACTGCCCTCCTGGGCGGGGATGGGCCACATGGCTCCGGCCCAGGCTTCAGCCCGCCCTGCCCACCTGCTGGCCCCCAAGGCAGCCAGGCCTTGGCAGACTCAGCTCCCTCTGCTGGGAGCCCCCAACACTCAGCCACCTCCGCGCCCTGCCTGCTCCCTGCCCCCGGAGGGGGAACCCTGCCCTGTGCCTGTTGACCCGTCTGCATCCACCGCCCACCCTGGAGCTCACGCACGTGGTTATCGGGTAGCAGGTGGGTAGTGGATGAATTTGCTTGGGGAGGAAAAGGCAGCCTGGGAACAGGGAAACAGCTTCGGCAAAAAAGGCCGGGAGAGGGCGCCTCAGGTGGGCGTGAGGAGCCAGTGAGGCAGGCGGGGCACGGGCGGCCTAGAGCGGGGCTGGCCTAGCAGGGCCTGCAGGCGCCGGAGCCCAGGGGTTTGGGGAGTCCTGGGACGCGCACCCCAAGGAGCAGGGTGCAGAGCGCGGGGCTCGCAGCGCGCAGCTGTGTGTGTGAAGAGAAGCCGTGGAGGCAGCCCTGGGCTCGGGGCTGAGGTGGGGCGGGAGAGGCGTTGGGCACCAATTCCAGTTTAGGAATCGCAGGGGTCAGCAGGTTCTCGAGTGGAGCAGGACAGCCAGCAGCCGAGCTCCACGGGAGGGGGAGACCCACGGGGGGGCGGGCCGAGCTTTATGGGGAGATCCCCCCCATGGGAGGCGGGGTAAGCTTTATGGAGCGACCTACCGGGGGCGGGGCCGAACTTGATGGGGAGACCCACCTGGGGGCGGGGCCGAGCTTGACCGGGAGACCCACCAGGCGGCGGGACCGAGCTTGACTGAGAGACCCTCCAGGGGGCGGGGCCGAGCTTGACCGGGAGACCCACCGGGGGGCGGGGCCGAGCTTGACGGGGAGACCCACAGAGGGGCGGGACCGAGCTTGACAGGGAGACCCTCCAGGGGGTGGGCTGAGCTTGACGGGGAGACCCTCCAGGGGGCGGGTCTGAGTTTGTCGGGGAGACCCACCGAGAGGCCAGAACGAGCTCCTCGGGTCAGGTTCTGTTTGTTTCTGCTTTTCCAGCGCGGTGGTGGATACTCAGTTGGGGTAAGGAGGCAGTGGGAGCTCCTTGGGGTCAAGTTGCAGAGCTGGAAGGGGGCCAGGGCCCTGGCCAGCCTGTGTCCGCCTGGCCGGCTGTGGGTGAAGGGCAACTCCAGGCCCTCGGATGCCACCTGGGATGTGCCTGGAGTGGTGTGGAGCTGGGCTTATTGCTGGGCCCTGGGCTGGCTCTGGGCTTCGCTGATGCCCCGTACTTGCCCCTGCGAGGCGGTGGGGGGCTGGGCAGTAGAGGAGGAAGAGTCCTGGGAGGGGACCCTGGAGCACGAGCAGGCAGGTCTGCAAGGGCAGGAGCAGACCCATATCTACGCAGAGCCGCTGAGGTCCCAGCTTCGCGACCGTAGCTATACATGTGCTCTGCTCACGCAGGCCACAGGGCTGATCTTATAGACCACTTAGAAAAACCGGAAGGGTAGCTCCACCATGTTGACATCTTTCCTATTCAGAGAAAATTATATCTTGTTTTTTGAATAGGTGCTAAGTTTTAACATAGATTGCAACATCTTTCTTTAGCAAACCTGTATTAACCTCTCAGTAAGCATTTTTATCCTGTTTGAGATTCAGTGTGGCTGCCCTGCCTGCTCCTTCTGGTTGGATAGGGTTAGGGTTTGTTTTTTTGTTTTGTGTTTTTTTTAGAGACAGGTTCTCACTGTGTTGCCCAGGCTGGAGTGCAGTGGCGTGATCACAGCTCACTACAACCTTGACCTCTCAGGCTCAATCGATCCTCCCATCTCAGCCTCCCAAGTAGCTGGGAATACAGGTATGCACCACTGTGCCCAGCTAATTTTTGCCATTTGTAGTGATGGGATTTTGCTGTGTTGCCCAGGCTGGTCCTGAACTCCTGGCCTCAAGTGAGCCACCTGCCTCTGCTTCCCAAAGTGCTGGGATTATAGATGTGAGCCACTGTGTCTGACCAGGGCTGGGATTTTTATCCTGGGGTTCATGATTGGGTTTCAGGGGGTCATCATTCCCTGTAAAGTGTACTTACATGGGAGAGCCAGGTGTGGTGGCACATGCCTGTAATCCTAGCACTTTGGGAGGCTGGGGCGGGAGGATAGCTTAAGAGACCAGCTTGGGCAAAATAGCAAGACTCTGTCTCTACAAAAAAGAAAAAAAAAAAATTTAGCCAACTGTGGCACACACTTGTGGTCCCAGCTACTTGGGAGGCTGAGGCAGGAGGATCACCTGAGCCCAGTGAGGTTGAGGGTGCAGTGAGGTGGGATTGCACCACTGCACTCCAGCCTGGGCAATAGAGTAAGACCCTGTCTCTAACAAACAACAAAAACCAGTAAGCATATGGGGCTTGACTTTTTCTCAGGAGAGGCTCTGTGTGTGGCCTTCTCTGGGGTCCTGGGCCTGAGAGCAAGGAGTCCCAGTGTGAGATGGCAGCTCTAACTGGTCCAGCTTCCACTTTCACGATGGCACTTACGAGTGCTGTCAGCCCTTCCCTGGCCTGCGTGTCCCCTCCCCCAGCTCTAGTGGCTGGGTTAGGACCCCGCCGCCTTGGCAGGGCCATCTGGAGGGTGGGCCAGCTGTGCTCCTGCAGCCACAGTGCCCCAGGGCCCTGGGTGGGCTGCCAAGGTGCCCATCTTCCTTCTTGCTTCCTTCCAGGGCATTGCTTGCTTCCTTCCAGGGCATTGCCCATGTGGACGAGTGCCCAGCTATCTGGCCCTGGCCCCTGCACACACAGGAGCCGAGGCCTTGAGGGGCCTTGGTGGGTGCTCTAGCCCCGCTCCAGCCCTTCCTGGGCCTGTGTGCACCAGATCACCCTGCTGGGAAATTTCTGCAGTGGCTCATCTTGAATTTTTGTTCTGGAAACCCTTGGTTTAAAACATAGCAAAACAAACAAAAAGCCCAAAGGAGCAGTCCTGGCACCAAGTTGTCTGAGGCTCTGTGTCCAGGGTCAGTGTGTCTGGGCATCTGCGGAGGGCTGGGTGGCGCTGCCCTGGCCCCAAAGGCCACCAGCTGCCCCGAAGGTCTCATGTCCCTGTGTGGCCCCATCCCAGGCCGTGCTTAGAGCTCACACAGCCGCTCTGGCAGCAAACATTTGAGAAGTAAGGTCTTTATGGTTCCAGATTTTATGGAAGTTACAGGCAGCTCTGCCCTCAAGGAGGCGGGTCTAGAAGGGGAGGATGGGGCGTGCTGGGTGGCCTGTGGGCCCGTGGATTCAGGAGGCTGAGGCCAGTGACAGGAAGTTTATAAGGGCCCAGGCCCAGCCCCAGGACGGGGAGGTGGTAGCCGTGGTTCTCGACTGTCAGGAGATCTTTGCAAGTGTAGAGGGACCCTCTTCTCCCATGATACACATTGGTTATGTACGTACCTGTACTTGGTAGGAAACTGGAGGGTTTGGAATGGCTTGAGGAAGAACCTAACTCACAAGCACGCCCTAGCCTCAGTTCTCCATGCATCCTGAGAGGCGCCGAAGGCCGCAGGGGACAGCCCTGCGGATGGAGGGAAGAGCCAAGGGGAGCTCGGGGTCAGTGCCAGGCTCAGCCTGGAGGCTGGCCCGCCTCAAAGAAGACCCTGGCGTGGGCTTAGCCAGGGGTTGCTGTTGGGGTCCTCTGTGGGTCCTGCCGCCTCCATCCTTGGAGGGCAGGGACAGGGTCTGTGCTGTGAGGCATCAGGGCCAGCCCCCCAAGGCTGCCTCGAGTTGGCCTGGCCGAGGTGCCCGTGAGTAGGTGCCTGAACCACCCCTCCCCATCCTTGTCCACGTCTCTTTCGGGTCCAGTTCTGCACAGCACAGGCGTCCCCGCCCACCCTCAGCAGAAGCCCACCGGGGGCCACAGGTCCCCAGCAGTGTGTGTGGAGGTTCCCTGTGGCCTGGGGGCTGGTGCTGAGACCCCTCCGAGAGCCCAGCACGTTGAGTCCGGCCACATGGGCCTCTTCAGGGGCTGCCCCTCTCCCTGCCGGGCCTAGCACGGCTCAGCCGCCTTCCCTGGCAGCCACTCCTCCTCCTTTGACCGTAATTCTCATCTCTCTTCTTGCCTGTCTCAGTTGACCTCGAAACAGCCTGAGAGTCGGGGAGCTGCCTCCTTTTCACGTTCCTGGAGTCGGTCAGGACTGAGAGGGTGTCCACGCAGCCAGGCTGGGGTGTAGGTCCACCTGCCCAGCTGCCAGCTCTAACCCCAGACTGCACCTGTACAGGGCACATGGCCACGGTGGGGTACAGGGGTTGCTCTGTGAGCTCCAGTCCAACTTGGGTCCCTTAGTCTGTCCTGCAGGGAGGTTTGGAGAAAGCCAGGCTTTTAGGCAGAGGGGGTGGTGTGACCCCGTGACAAGTGTGTCAACCGGGGTGGGGGCCTCTGATGGGGGAGCCTGGACACAGGGTGTGGACTCAGAGACTGGCCCACCTAGGGGCTGGGCTGCAGGGCAGGGGGCACCACCGCCCTCGTGCCAGCATCCCCTGGGGACAGCGCTGCGTCTGCGTTGGTGCCACCTACAGCTCTGCCTGTGTGGCTCAGTCAGGCTCTGGGGCTCAGAGTCTGAGCACTCCCCTCCCTGCTTCTGCCTGTGCGGATGCCCTGAGGGCCCCGGAGCTGCCCCGCCCCCTGCTGGGCCCTGCTCACCCCTGCCCTGCCCCCACAGGTCCACAGCAAGGACAAGAAGTACGTGTGCAAGGTGTGCAGCCGCGTGTTCATGTCCGCCGCCAGCGTGGGCATCAGGCACGGCTCCCGGCGCCACGGGGTCTGCGCCGACTGTGCTGGCCGAGGCATGGCCGGGCCGCTGGACCACGGCGGTGGGGGCGGCGAGGGCTCTCCAGAGGCGCTGTTCTCAGCTGACGGGCCCTACCTGGAGGACCCCGACGACCCACGAGGGGAGGCAGAGGAGCTGGGCGAGGATGATGAGGGCCTGGCCCCTGAGGACGCACTGCTGGCAGACGACAAGGATGATGAGGACTCGCCTCGGCCCCGCAGCCCCCCCGGGGGTCCCGACAAGGACTTCGCGTGGCTCTCCTAGGCCCGCCGCCCACAGGGCTGGTGGCTGCATCGCTTCATCCACCTGTGTGTGTCTGGTGGGTCTCCACTGTGGGGCCAGGGCCACGCCAACCCCTCCCTCGGCCCTTTCTCCGATTCCCCCTGAACCCACCCCCCACGAAACCAGCCCTGTGGGCTAAGAAGCAGGTGCGACCCCAGCAAGGGGCGCTCGGGACCAGAGTGAAGTAAGCTGGGGGTGGGCACAGGGCGGGTTTGAGTGAAGGGAGAGTGTGGTCCTAAGTCCCCAGCAGGTGGTGCAGGTGTGTGAGTGGCCCCCATGATGGCCAGCTTGGCTTGGACACCTGACGGCCCTGTGGCCAGGTCCAGTGGGCACTGGGCAGGGTCATGCGCTGGGCCCAGCAGTCCCCAGCCTGAGCAGGTGTGAGAGTTTTGCAGGCACCCAGTCAGCCCGGCTGGAGCCCGCCCTCCCCTGCCCCAGCAGCCAGCTCACTGCCTGTGGCTGCAGCCGTGGCCCGTAGCAGCCTGTAGAATCCAGGTGCTGTGCACAGAGAGCGCTGCCACCCTCTTACCTCTGGGCTTTGGTGCTTATCACACAACACGGCTGCAGAGCCCTGCTGGAGGCCAAGGCTCCAGGTGCTATCTTTGGCGGACACATCACATCCCTGGGGGCTCCTTCCATGAGGGGACCCTCTGCCCGGTGCCCCCGCCTTCAGGTCACACCAGGTTCCCTTTGTGAGGGCCTCGGCTCAGTCGTGTGCACTTCATTGGAGAGCCTTGGGCTGCTGTGTCCACCCTGGGCTCTTCCTGTCCTGTTCTGCCCATGGCCCAGCCTGGCCAGTCCTGCTGACCCCTCCTGGACGGGCTGGAGCCAGGCTCCTGCCTTTGCTGCTAACACCAGAGGCGGTGTTCCTAACTGCCGTGTGCTGCTTCCACCCCCGCCACGTGGGTCACCAGATTCTTAAGTAGTCAGAGACATATCGAGGTAGTTGCATAAAATTATTTGGTTTGGCATGATTTTTCTCACTTGACAAAACTATATAGGGTTGCTCTTCCTTTAGCTTGTGGTCAAGTCTTTTTGCTGTGTTTTCTTTTTTCTTTTTTTTTTTTTTTTTTTTTTTGAGACGGAGTCTCACACTGTCACCCAGGCTGTAGTGCAGTGGCGCGGTCTCGGCTCACTGCAATCTCTGCCTCCAGGGTTCAAGCGATTCTCCTGCCTCAGCCTCCCGAGTAGCTGGGATTACAGGCGTGCGCCACCCACGCCCAGCTAATTTTTGTATTTTTAGTAAAGACGGGGTTTCATCATGTTGGCCAGGATGATCTCGATCTCCTGACCTCATTATCCATCCACCTTGTCCTCCCAAAGTGCTGGGATAATAGGCGTGAGCCACCGTGCCCAGCCTTTGCTTTGTTTTCAAAAGCACTTATGTGTTCTCTCTTTCCCTGAGTGCAAAGCAAAGGTTCCATGCTGTGTGCCGTGTGCACTGCCTGGCTTGGAGGTCCTGGAGGCTGCTGGCCAGACTCACAGCTTCAGGATGGTTGCTGCAGCCTGTCTTGTGCTTCCGGCTGCCTCTGACAGCACTCACCACTAGGACAGTCTATCTCTCACCCCCTCCTCTGGCACAGGCTTTGGAGAGGTGGGCGTGGTGGCCTGCCCATGCGAGGAGACCTAGGAGTGCTGAACTTCTGGGCTGCGTGGAAAGAGTTTTTATTTTCCTCTTTTTCCAGCTTGTTTACCACAGTGGCTTTTACCCACATTGTCAGGAGCACCAGCTTCCCTGCTCCAGGAGGGCTGGGGCTGGCCAAGGGTCCTGTGGAGAGAAGGGTGCTTGGAGGACTCAGGTACCTGGCAGGAGTCACAGCTTTGGTTGTTGTTTTTAACATCGGCCACCAGTTCTACCAATGACAGGGTGCCCTGGCTAGAGCTGTCGTCACACATGCCCTTGGCTGGGAGGCTGTGGGCTCCTGAAGCTGGAGAAGGAGGCTGATTTTTCTGCACACAGAGTGTGGGGATAGGAGCCAGGGCAAGCGCTGGCCCCTCAGCAGTGAGCCCTGCCCACTCTTACCAGTGAGGTGGGTGGCTCTGGCATGAGCCCCCCTGGGGGACAGCACAGCTACGCAGGAGCTCCAGTGGAGCTTCTGCCCTCACCCCAGGCCAGCCTCGCCCAGGCCTCTTTGAGAAGTCTCAGAACTTTGTACCTTTCCCCTGATTTTTAAACCCCTTTTCTAAACAGACGGACTTTCTTATAAAATGCGTTTGGAAACCAGACCTTTGCTACCCACAGGTGTCTCTGGGTTTTGTACCAGTCCCCTGCTCTCAGGCCACCCTGCCCAGGACCTGGGCCCGCCTCCCCCTCCACACTCAGGATGTCCTGCTCACTCCACGTGGCCTGCCTTTGCTGACCGCTT
Source organism: Cacajao melanocephalus (assembly GCA_963573385.1). NCBI lineage: Eukaryota > Metazoa > Chordata > Mammalia > Primates > Pitheciidae > Cacajao > Cacajao melanocephalus. The sequence goes on from CAUYLG010039118.1 coordinate 11,762, forward strand.
TGGGGTTCCCTGTCGGAGCCACAGGGGCATTTTCTCCCTAAAACCAACACTGTCCCACTGACCCCCCAAGTGTTTGCTGTGTGGCAGAGTTCTTGTTCTTAGTGTGCCGACTGAAGAGTGTGGGAGTTCCAGGCCCCGGGTGAACACATCCATCTCTCAGGAGGTGTGGAGGGAAAAGACATATGTAATGAAGGGTTTTTTTTACGTGACTGATTTTTTTTTAAATCGATGTTCAAACTAATAAATATTTTTTTATGAAGAGGAAAAAATGTGTAATTACATTTCACATTTTGTATTTTTTTTTGTTTGTGTCTGTTTGTATTTTGGTGTTTGCAACACCAAAGTGGAAGCTACAGTCCATTGGGGGTGGAGTTATTTGGGGGCGGGGAGGGGGGCAGGGACACCACGATTTTTCTATTAAGCTCTGGATCCTGAACAGGTTGTACACTGGGGCTCTGTGGGCTTTGGGAAACAGAACCCTGCCAGGGCTACGTAGGGACCCAACTCAGAAGACGCAGCTTACTGCTCCCAACTTTGCACATCTTCCTCTTTAGAAAACTGAGAGAATGCAAAAACTGGAACTTTTTGCAATATTATAAAAAATCTTATTTTAGCTCATTCTGTGACATGTGCAACTCTTAAGAAAGCCATACTTGATGGTGGTGTTTATTTTTTAGAACTTCTATTGTGTTTTGTATGCAGCCCTGTTAGAACTACTTGTAGTAAGGGTGCTGTGTGTGCTTTTCTTAAATATTTATTTTTTCAACATGCTTTCAACCTGTCAACAAAAACAAAAAAAGGGCAGTGTTTGAAGATTGTTGATTTTTTCTGGGGATAATCATCTATATTATATTGACTTTATATTACTTACTATAAACCTGTGTTTGTATTGGAGATGTGTCTAATATTGGGGGAAGAGGTTTTCGTGATCAGTCGGTGGGAAATCACGGCTCTGCGCCTGCTTCTCTGTGGCCGAGGACAGGTTAACGGAACCTTCTCTTCGGTGAGCCTTCAAGTTTCTTGTCTGCCTAGGCACGCCCCCGGCCTGCCTGCGTTTCCTTTCTGTGACGGGATTAGCTTAGACATTCTTGCAAAGCGATCACTTTCAATAAATTGGGAAATTGCTGCTCCAGAGGCCTCCTGTGTGTTTCAGACGGCATCCCTCCTCCCGCCTCGCCTGGGGCATGGTGTGGGGGCGGCCGAGGGGTGACCCTGGCCCTCTGTGGCTGGCTGCCAGCCTCTACCAACTTGCCCACACAGGGTCCCAGCCCCATGGCCTTCCTCCAAAGAGGCAGACAAAGCTTCTGGAAAAACCTCAAATTTTTAATTTCTCTTTGCCTGGTGCAGCCCAGACGTGAGACACCTGAGCTTTAAAAACATCAGCCCCAGGGCCCTAGAGCCATCGAGTTAAGTGCGAGTGGGGAGTGCTCTCCCCGACACCCTCAAAGTGCATTGGGACTGGCCCCCAAAGGGGTCCATAACACCCTTGACAAAACTACGGGCCAAGAGGCAGGGAGGGTGGCTGCCCCAGGGCCCTTGGGGCTAAGGGGACAGCGGTGTGGTTTGGCTTTAGTGCAAAAAGCTGGTTTCTTCAGAGGCACTTTGAGTGGTGGGACCCCTCCCGACCTCAGGGGGTTCAGGGTCACCAACCTCCTCCCCTCATTCAAAGCAGACCCTGCAGCTGGTGAAGGCCAGGCCCTGGGGCTCTCCACTGGCAGTTTCGGCCCCAGGCCTGGGTGCGGTGAGGGGAGAAGGTGGCAGCTTCTGTTCTCAGTCCAGGAAGCGCTGGCAGGCCTTCTTCCAGCGGCAGGCCGTGCACCACAGGTCTCTGCGCTCCATGCCATATACCTTCCGGCACTTCTTAGCATCGCCGCGGGGCTTCCTGAGGGGCACAGGGAGCTGTGAGACTAGGACCCTCCCCACCTGGTGCCTGCCGCAGCCCCTCAGCCCACACGCACCTCAGGCTGACTGCAATCCTGGAGGACAAGGCCAGGGAGCAGGCTCCGACCTCCGTGGGCTGCGGCTCCAGGTGGGCGGGAGTCACACAGCCCTGTGGGGAGACACAGCCAGGTCTTCACTCCCCTCCGAGGGCCCTGAGACCCGCCCCCTCGGTCACCTGTGGCCTCACCCACCTGGTAGACACGGTCGCTGTGGCAGGACTGGGGGTTAGCAACAGCTGTGCTCAGGACAGGGGACAGGGGTGGGGGCCGGGCAGGCGGCTGCAGCGGACGGGGCAAGACCGGGGGGTCCAGCAGCTCTGGCAGCTCCAGATGGGGGAAGGTGGGCAGCATGGAGGCCGTGGGGGACACTGGAGTCAGGCTGGACAGCCCGTCGGTCAGCGTGTCCACGCCAACATCCAGCTCTGTGTAGTAGAAATCCTCCTCACCGTCACTCTGCTCAGGCTCTGCCTGCCTCCTGCTGGGGACACAGCCGGTGGGTGCTGAAGGGGCTGTGGCCCGACCAGGCCTGCCTCACACCACCCAGCCAGCTCGCAGGCCCCCCGCCGCACCCCAGGCCCCGCCGCACCCCAGGTGCACCAGGCGGATGTGTCTCTGCATCGCGGAGGCTGTGCTCAGCACCTTCCCGCAGCTCTTCCACAGACACTGGAACATGACCTGGGCTGGACTCTGCAGAGGCACCGGCTGGGGTCAGGCTCAGCCGCGACTGCCATGCCTACCCCCCCGGGGGCCGCCCCCAAGCTCACCTTCCTTTTCCTCAGGGTGGGCTCCCCGAACAGAAAGTGGGCTGCCTCAGGGGGCAGTGGGGGTGATGGGGTGGACGGAGAGGACTGGTCACTGGCCAGATCCCAGCCCCAGTCTCCACTGTTGCTGCTGCTGCTGTAACTGCCCGGGGGCCGCCCCAGGGCCTCCTTCCAGGGCTCCAAGCCAGGCTCTGTGGGGACACGCCCCCCAGAACTTCGGGTGAGTCCAGGGAGTCCCTAACCCCGAGCTGCCCCCGTTCACCTACTCCCAGGTGGGCAGAGTGTCGGAGGAGGACCTAGCCCCGGGGCTTGGGGAGAAGCCCTCCCAGCACAGGAAAGCGTGGGCAGCTGTGCGTGGCCAGTCGCATGGAGGTGGGCAGGTCAGGGAGGCCAGTGGGGCGCTGAGGGTGCGGGAGTCCATTTTAGAAAGGGGGCTCCAAAGCACATCTGGGAAAAGCATCCCCAGTTTGAGGGCTCTGCTTGCCCCACAGAGGCTGGGTGGCTGTAGGTTCTGAGCCCTGTCTCCCCCCCCTCCACACCCCTGAATGCAGACATCTGAGTCTCACCTGGGCTGAAGGCTACAACCGGGGCCCCCAGAAGGAGTGGGCTGGTGGACAGGCTTGTAAGGGCAGCGGCAGCCATGACCTCGTCCAGCCGGGCTTTTCCTGGGGTGGCTCTGGAGAAGATGGGGGCGGGGTGCGGGTGACCCAGCCAGAGCTCTGGGCCCCTACCCTGGCCGGTCCACGTGCAGGCCTGGGCACGCGTGCACACCAGGCTCCCCGCTCCCAGCCCTGGGCATGAGGCCTGGCTCCTCCCCCGGCTCAGGTTGCAGAGAGCTGAAAGCCACCAGGAGCCGGGCCAGGGTCTCCCGAAGCCAGAGTTTGCCACAGCGCGGGCCTGGCTCCACTGTGGTTCCTTCAGACCCTAGTGTGGGGCAAGGGTCCGAAGCCCGGGTAGAGGGGCGGGCCAGGCCCAGGCCTCCCCTCATCACACATTAACCAGGGTTGCGCAACAGCGGCTGTGGGCCTCGCGCCAGGCCGAGGAGGTGGGAGTGGCCAGCAGCCGGCAGCAGCCAGGAGGGGACCGGGCTGGAAGCGCGGGCAGCTCCCCAGGCCCCAGCCAGCCAGGCCAGAGACCGCCCCTGCCCTGGCAGCCAGACCGAGGTGTCCGGCCTGGCAGGGGCTGGGAGGCGGCGGTCAGGAGCCCCAGGGATTCCTGGACAGTCGCCCCACGCCGACCGCGCAGCCACCCCCTCCCAGTTCCGCGCTCTAGCTCCGAGGAGCGGCGGTGCAGGGAGGCACAGGGACTCTAAGTCCCGATCATTTCTGCTCCACTCCAGGCTGCAGGGCTTGGGGCGGGTAGCGACGAGAAACCTGGGCCCTGACCCGGCCTCCGCGGGGCCTCCCGAGGGAAGGGACGCGAAGGCGTCTCCGCCCCCCGCCCGCCGCCCGCCGCCCGCCGCCCGCCGCCCGCCGCGCTGCGCACCCGAGGCCTGGGGCACACGCCCCCCGCTCACCTCTGCGCCGGCACCGGGATGTGCGCCGACTGAGTCCGGGGCCCCGCCGCCGCCCCCGCCCAAGGCCCGGGGTCCCCCAGCTCCGAGGCCCGCAGCTCCGTTTCCCGCGGCCGCGCGAACTCCAAGCCCGCGAGGCCGCCGCCCACGGAAGCGCCCTACGGGTGGGGCAGGCTCAGCGGAGGCGGCGGCCGCAGGGGGGGGGTCTCCTCAACCTCCGCCGCAGATCCGCTTGCGCCCGCCTCGAAAACCGGCTGCGGCCGGTGTGGCCCGCGCGGCCCCGCCCCCAGCCCCGCCCCCAGCCCGGCACGGCGGGAAGAGCTCCCCGGCGGCCGGGCACATCCGCGCGAGACCCACAGACACGCGCAGACCGACCCGGCCACCGCCCCCAGGGGCCCAAAGTTTGGGCGGCACTGGCGCCATCTTTGCGGCTAGAGGAACTTGGCCGGCGCCCCCGCCCACCGGCGCCCGGTACCTGCGGCGGCGTGGGCACCGTCACGGGGGAGGCGCGCGCGCCCGGGCTCTCTGCGCGCAGCCACAGCGCCTCGGCCCGTAGCGCACCAGGGTCACGGCCGGCGGCGCGGGGCGGGGGACACTCGGCCTCCATGGGGCGGGCCGGGCGCCGAGGCTGCAGCGGCGAGGCTGACGCTCAGGACGCGGCCCCGGGCCGGGCTGGCGGGGCCGCCGACCCCCGCCCTGGATCCGGCCGCCGCCCGCGCCGCACCGCCCGCAGGCTCCCCGCCCCGCGCCGTCCCCGCGCCCGTATTGGCCGCGCGGCGTCCACACCGAGGCGGGCGGGCCCAGCCGGCGGTGCTCCCGCTGGCCCGCGCTCGAGGCCCCGCCCCGGGCCCGCCCCTCTCCGGGTCACTCCCGCGCTGGCCTTGGAGGGAGGCCCGGTCCAGCCCAGCCCCGAGGCCCCGCCCGCCTCCACCCACCCTGCGCGCCCCGCCGGGGAGGGCCGGTGCCCCACGGGCGCGCTCGCGGAACTGCCGGAGCCGGGGAAGGGGCCGCGATGGCCTGGAGGGCTTCCCGGGAGCAAGTTACTCTTTAACGCCCGGCAGCCCACCTCTCCCCGCCCCTTACGTAACACCAGGCGGGTGGCTGAGCCTTCCGGACAGCGCGGGGTCCAAGCCCCGCTTAGGGGCCGCCCTGCCGGCTGCACGCCCCCTAGGAGCGATCGGACCCCGTCCCCGCGCTGACCGGGGGTATGTGCAGCAGGAGCACCGCCTCCGCGAGGCCCGGCCTCCCCCACTTCCAGGCGAGCCCCTCCCCCCCACCCCAACGCGCCCAGCTTTCAAGAGGAGCCGGCTGCGAGGCTGGCCGCGTTCATCCTGCGATGGCGATTTATTTAGACGTGGGCCTTCTCTGGAGCCCGGGGAGGCCGCGGCTGTCAGAGCGGCCAGGACGTCACGGACAGCACGGACCCCACGGGCTGGCAGCCGGGGGACCTGGGACTGGCGCTGTCAGCTGCAGGGCGGGGCGCGGCCGGGCCTCACTCTGGAGGAAGGAGCACAGGTCCTGGAGCGTTCAGGGCAAGGAGGGGTCTCCACCCCCTCCCTAGGCTGGGGCAGCTGGAAGTGGGAGGCGTCTGAGCCCCACACGTGCCGCTGCTGCTGGCGGGGTCCCCCGGCTCCCGGATGCTCTCATACACGTTTTCCGGGGGACCGCTATCCACATCCGGGGCCCTGAGCGGGGGTCTCTGGTAGGCCAGGTCACTGGCCAGGGCCACAATCTCTCCCTGGCCCTTGGGGTCTAGCGGGTCCGTGGTGGGTCCTGGCTCCCTCTTTTTAGGCTTGCAGATCCTGGAGTACAGGACGTCCACCTGAAGGGAGGAAGCCGACGCGAGGAGTCAGCAACATCCAATCTGCTGAGGACCTGCCGGCCCCACCCACCAGGCCCCACCTGGCCCACCTTACCTGAGCGGTGGGGGTCACCTCGGCCTTCCCCTGCTGTGGCTCCTGGGGACTGCGATGGGTCCCCTTGCGCTTCTGGACGCGGGCATACTCAGCCACCACAGGGCTGGCCGCTAGGCTGACCCCGGGAAGGGCCGCCAGCCCCACGTTGGAATAGGTAGCCTCCGGTCCAACGCACCCTGCGCACCCTGCGCCGGCTACAGCTGCCGGCAGAGCCCGGGGCCGCTCCGGGTGTGGGAAGGCAGAGGGAGCTCCCTGCGATCCATTGATGTCCCTGGACACCTCCAGCCAGTGCAAGCGCAGGAGATCCACGCTGGCAGGCCGCAGGGCTGGGGGTGGGGTCAGGGCAGAGTTCACTCTGGGCAGGCAGCAGGAGCCGGTCTGGCCCAGAGTTTGGGGCGCTCACAGTAAGTCCCAGCCGCCCACCCGGCCGCCCACTCCCCACCCTCCGCTCACCCCTGCAGCTGAGCGGGCCCCGGTGCAGCTCGTGCAATCTGGTGTCCGACTTGCTAAGGGAGCAGAGGTGGGTCCGCCTCAGCAGGGACTGGGGGCAAGGAAGGCTGGTCGGTCCCCTGCGGGCCTCACCTGGGTCCCCGGGACAGCCTGGCACTCACCGCTTCCGCTGGCATCGCACTGCCCTGCAGCTTCGCCCGCTGCCTCCGCACCCGCTTCCTGGGAGCTAAAGCGTCCTCAGGCCTTGGGGGTGGGGGGGGGGCAGGGCCATCAGCCCCGGGTCCAAGGCCCGGTGCGGGGGCGTGTGCAGAGCTGGGTGTCTGAACCTGCCTCCAGCCCCTTCCCGCGCTGGGCAGCGAATGGCAGCCACAGCAAGGCCCAGACAACCGGGCTGATGGACATACCTGCGGCAGGCTGTGCACAGCACCCACAGCCAGAAGAGCAGGGCGCAGCACCCTAGAACCCAGAGGGCAGGAGGGGCCCAGGAAACTTGCAACCCCATCCCGTGAAGCCAGGGCCCTAGGGGCAGAAGAAAGGGGCAGTGGGGGCTGGCCGAGGGGACCTGCGCCACCCGGCAGCCTCACATCTGCACCTGCTGGGGGCTCCTGCGCCTCCCGCTCACGCTCTGACTCAGCACAGGAAGCCCCAGGGCCTGGCAGGCCCTGCCTCCCAGAGGCACCCACCCTCCCTTCTGGCGGGGGCTCCTGGTGAGGTGAGTGAGGGCTGCTCTGCTTGGCCCCTCGGCGTCCCTGCGGGTGACCCTGCTAACACCCAGCATGGCTGTGAGGAGGGGCAGGGCAGCTGTAGTCACGTAGCCCAAACCCCAGCATCGGAGGAGGCCCTAGAGACTGGTCAGCAGAAGGGACCCTGCTCGATCAAGTCTGAGAAGCCATTCAAAGAAGCTGTACCTCTTGCACTCCAGGCCCCATCAATTGGTCATTTCTGTGACTTCCTTGGCAACTCTAGGCCCCTCCTCCCACGGCCACGGCCTCCCATCAGTGACGCTGTAGCTGTTGCACCTGCACACCTCTCTGGAGGGGCTGGAGGCTGGGTCAGCAGGCAGCAGCAGCTACTGGGGTTGCCGAGTGCCCCCACCCTGCTTCTCTCTGGCTCTTCTCGTCTGCCACTGTCTCTGCCAAAGGATCTGTGCCTTTCCTGGGGCTTGGCAGAGCTTCTGGGGGGTGAGGGTGGTCTCTGGAGTTTGGGGCCAGTCTGCCCAGACCCAGGCAGTGGGCTTCAGCCCGGCCGACTGACCCAGCCACAGCCACAGCCACATCCCAAGGACTGCCCCAGCAGGGGCTAGCCCTCCCAGACCCCAGCTGCTCCCCAGGAAGGCACTTGGGGACCTGCCCAGGCACTTACCAAGCCCACGGCCAGGGGTCCTCAGCTCTGTCGGGGCAGGCCAGGAAGGTCTTTGCGCGGCCCTCAGCTGAACGCCCCACCCCATCACTTCCTGCTCGTCTCCGAGCGCCTCCTCTGCAGCCTCCCACCCTGGGCAGCAGCCACCGCCGCAGCCTCACCCACCTGCTGCACCCTGCCCGAGGCCTAGAGGAAATGTGCGTGCCTCTAGCCTGCACTGTTGAGAGCCTAACTCACATCCCCTCCACACGTGGAGAGGTGAGCAGAGCTGGCACAAAACCCCCACATCAGGTCCACCTGCCTCACCAAGAGTCCCCCACGTAGTGGGCCACAGTCCTCCCGCCCTTGCCCACCAGAGCAGCACTGAGCTCCACCCATCTGTGCCTGGCAGGCAACCTGGCCTCTAATCTGCCTTGGTCAGAGAAGGGAGAATGCTGGCCTCCTAGGCTCCTGCAGCCCAGCCGGCCTCTCACCATAGCCCTGCACAGACCCTTCTCTTCCCAGAGGCCCTGCAGCCAGCTGATCTCCACTGAATGACACTGCGATGGAAAACACTTTAATGTCCTTGCCAAGGAAATGCCCAAGACACTGGCAGACGGGCAGGTAATTGTCCAGATGGGGCCCGGCAGCCCCGTCTCCACTCAGCAGCGTCTGCACGCCCCAGGACAGTAGGCCAGCCCTCCTTGGGCAGCATGGGTCCACCCTTCCCCCACAGTGCTGGAGTCTCTAGAACTCAGTCATCTTCTTGTGGGTGTCTGCCTTCCTCTGCTCCTGCTGCAGGCCCGCTTCCTGAGCCCGGAGCTGCCCCAGCTGCCGCTGGGCTCCCACCAGCTTCTCCTGCAGCTGGGCCGACGCCACGCTATGCCTGGGAAGGGGCCCACCAGTCAGCGTGGCTCCAGGGCCACCGCCACCAATCCCAGGCTGCCGTGCCCACCACCTGTCCTCCGACATCCAGACCCCTCCTGGACTCCGCCCACCACACCTGGGTCACGTGACCTCCCGCATGTGTCCTGGAGGCATGGCCACCCTGGGCTGCCCTCTGCCCCGAGCCGGGCCCCACACTTACCGGCCAGCGTTGCGGGCGAGGGCCTCCTGGATGCTCCTGATGTCCCGCTGGGTTCGCTCGATCTTCTCCTCGGTCTGGAAGAGCTGCAGGCTCAGGGCCCGCTTGCTGCTCTTGCTGGCATGGTACATGTCCTTGCTCCTTCTCCCCGCGGGGGCCACCCCAGCCTCCAGGGCCCCAGGAGCCTGGCCTTGCAGCTTTTCATTGAGGAAGTCAAACACGTTCCGCGGGGGCGGGCGGCCCCCAGGCCTGGCCCCTCTTCTGCGGCACCTGGGGGGCTTGTTGGTGCAAGCCTTTCCAACCCCGGTCCGCTTCTGCAGGACCTCTGCACACTGGTCCAGCGACTTCCCTCGAGGCAGCACCACGGCGTGGATGGGCTCCACCCGGCCTTCGGCGTGTCGGCCCAAACCTGAGGAGGCCCGGGGATGGCAATGCTGTGTGCTGTGGGACCCCGGCTGTGCTGCAGCCGTCCCCCACCTCTCCAGGACAGCGGGCACTCACCCTTGCCAAACTCATAGCCCATCTTGGCGAGGAGTCTGGAGCCTATGCCTCGAGTGTGCACCTCCCAGCCAGCAAAGGCAGAGCTGCAGGTCCCAGAGTCCACAGTGTCCGACCCCACCACTGCAAGAGACAGAGGGTCCACAGCGTCCCCACCACTGCAACAGAGGGTCTACAGCATCCAACCCCACCACTGCAACAGAGGGTCCACAGCGTCCCAACCACTGCAACAGATGGACAGAGGACAGTGGCTCGGCCAGGCCAGAGGACTGTGCATGGTGACCGGAGCTCTGGCCCATGAGCTCAGCTCCTGGGCAGAGCCCCAACACCCCACCTCTTGGGCTCTACACCCTGTCACCGAGGCCTGCTATGGGCATGTGACACCAGGCAGAGCTCGTGGCAGTCCCCACGACCTGCATAGCCCTCTCCTTCCTCCACAGCCCTCTCCTGCCCCTGCCCTTCTCCACCTTCATGGGGCCGTGAGCTCCTACCTGCCCTCAGAGTCCTCGGTCCACTCCTCCTTCACTGGGGACATGGGGCTTCAGAAGTCACCAACTGACATCACCAATCCCTGGGTACACCTCCCTGTCTAACTGACTACTCTGGAGAGCTGGATACTGCCCACCAGTTCCCAGTTCCGAAACTTCCACCCTAGCTGCCTGGACACAACCTCTGTCTGCTAGGATCCACCAGGTACCCAGGTCCCAAGTCTGAGAAGCCATTCAAAGAAGCTGTCCCTCTTGCACTCCAGACCCCATCAGTTGGTCATTTCTGTGACTTCCCTGGCAACTCTAGGCCCCTCCTCTCACGGCCACAGCCTCCCATCAGTGAGGCTGTGGCTGTTGCATCCACACTCCTTCAAGTCAAAGGCCACCATGGATCTACCCCGGCCTTCACTCATGCTCCTGCACCCCGACCCCACACTGCCTCCCCAGGCACAGCAGCCTCGCTGCAGTCACACACTCTGCAATGGTTTGGGTTGATGGTTGGTGACCCCACCTTCCTGCCTCCTGGGCCCCTCAGCTGCTGCCATACCTCTGGCATAGCTGGAGTCGCCCATGCCATCGCTGTCTGAGTCGGAGGACTCTGTGGCCTCTGTGCGCAGCGGGGGAAGGACGCTGTCCCCCTCAACCACGGCCTCCCTCAGCAGCAGCGAGTCAAACTTGACTGTGTAGTAGCCACTGTCCACATCTGGGGGCAGAGACAAACTGCAGGTCAGCATCCCTGACGACAGCAGATGCCACTGCTCAGGAGCTACGCGGGACATCGGGAACAAGGCAGGGCAGAGGCTGAGGGCAGATGTGCTCACTGCGGGCACAGAGCTGGAGTCCTGACACTCAACCCAAAGGAGGCAGGGAGTAGCCACCCAGTAATAACACATGTGAAGCATGGAAGGGTGTTCCTGGGAGGCCTCCACGGCCAGCCTCACCGGTGATGCGTGCTGTGTGCCAGAGGCCATCCTGGTGCTTGGCCAGACACGCAGAGCCAGCCTGCAGGGAGCTCAGGTCTGGGTCCTGGAAGGGGCGCAGCTCATCCACAGAGACCACTTGCCCATGGGAGAACCTGTAGAGAGAGCCGTAGGGGGCAGGGCTCAGACATAAGGCCACCAGGAGCAAACAAACCCAGAAGCACTAACCCATCTGCCTGGGCACTGTCCTAAGGGAGCCAGACACACACACATATACATTCTCACAGACATATACACACACACTCTCACATATACACCCACACTCATATCCATATATATATATACACACTCCCACAGACATATACACCCACACTCATATGCATATATATACTCTCACAGACATATACACACACATGCATATATACACTCACACATACATACACACACTCACATGCATATATACACATATACACACATGCATATATACTCATATACACATACATGCATATTTATATACACAGACGTATATACACACATGCATGTATATACTCACATATATACACACACATGCATATATATAGACACACATGCATATATATACACACTCATACACATGCATATATATACACTGACATATACACACATACATCCATATATATACACTCACAGACATATACACTCATGCATATATACACACTCACACACACATATACACAGACACACATGCATATATACACACATATACACATGCATATACAGAAACACATGTGCATATACACAGATTTACACACATGCATACGTGTATACACACTCGTATAAACACACATCCACATACACAAGGGGCCCTCACACGCATACACACACGCACTCACACATACACACATGCACACGACAGACATGCACATATACATGTATACACACATGCATATACATACACTCATGGGTATACACACATACACACATGCAGTCATACACACATATACACATGCACCCTCACCCATGCACCCATGTGCACACACATGCACTCACACATATAAACACACACATGCACATACACATACATACACACATGCATATACACATATGCACTCTCACACTTGCACAGACATATACAGTAGTCTGTTAGTATCCATGGGGGCCCCCTGTGGACACCAAAATCCATGGATGCTCAAGTCCCTTATATAAAATGACACAGTATTTGCATACAACCTATGCATATCTTCCCATATACTTTAAATCATCCCTAGAGTCCCTATAGTATCTAATACGATGTCAATGCCATGTAAATAGTTGCTACACTGTGTTAAGGAATGTCAAGGGGAAAAAAAGCTTGCACATGTTACGTATAGACCCAGCCATCCTTTTATGCCCCCAATTATTTTCGACTCAAGATTGGTTGAATCGATGGATATGGAACCTACGCATACCAAGCGCTAACTTGTGTGTGCCCTTTACACACATACACACACTCACACACATAGCCAATGACATTCTCTCTCTTGGGATGGACTTGGCTGCTCCGGGAGAACACGCCCCGTGTCCCCTCGCCTCCTGCTGGAGCCACAGTGTGGCGGCAACCTGACAGCAGCTCCCATGGCCTCACCACTACACAGGAAGCCAGCCATGCCAGCAGTTCAAGGCAGATGTGTCGAGGGTGCATGTGCTCATCTGACTGAGTCTTCCCCCAAACCAGCAGAACCCTGTTATAAAATAGGGGTGCCCTTTTAGATATCAGTGAACCAGTAAAATTAAAACCAAAACCGAGAGAGAGAGAGAGAGAGAGAGAGAGAGAGAGAGAGAATGAAGAGGAAACGCGGGGACAGACAGGACTGCAACCTTTAACTTTGCCAAATAAAGACAGGAAAAGCCGCCATCCACTACTAGCGTGACAGCGTTTCAAAAAGGAAGTTGTTCTAACCCCATAAGAGCAACTGAGTGCTGGGCGCGGGTACTCACGCCTGTAATCTCAGCACTTTGGGAGGCCAAGCCAGGCGGATCACGAGGTCAGGAGTTTGAGACCAGCCTGGCCAACATGGTGAAACCCTGTCTATTAAAAATACAAAAATTAGCTGGGCGTGGTGGCATGCACCTGCAGTCCCAGCTACTCAGGAGGCTGAGGCACAACAATCGCTTGATTGGGGGGAGGAGGTTGCAGTGAGTGGAGATTGTGCCATTGCACTCCAGCCTGGACAACTGAGTGAGACTGTGTCTCAAAAAAAAAAAAAAAAGGCAAATGAGGAGAGGTCTTCAGCCCCTGACACAGAGCCAGCACTGTCTTTCCAGTGGGAACTGGCAGGTGAGCAGAGTGAGGTGGGACAGGGAGTTTCAGTCATGTCTCATGGGGAGACAAAGGTGGCCTCACACACCTCCCCAGGCCAGGATTCCAGGCAGTTCCTTCTCATGCCTACTGTTCTTAGGTACACAGGGACCTGCCAATGATCAGGGGGCACCAGGGGCTACAGGACTGTGCCTCAAATGCATTACAGCAGAGACTGGCTGAAAAGGAGCAAAAGAACATGTTCAGAAGGCAAGGGTTAAACCCAGAGTGAATTCCATTAAATGCACCCCCTTCAACACACCTACAGTATCAATTAATCAAACCTCTCCTAGCATATTTGACAATATTAAAAGCCTTGAAATTTGTAAACTCTGTAACCCAGAAAGTGCTTCTAAGATACGATTAATTAATTAATTAATTAATTATTTTATTTTTTGCAGTGGAGTCTTGCTCTTTTGCCTAGGCTGAAGTGCAGTGGTGGGATCATAGCTCATTGCAACCTTGGCCTCCTGGGCTCAAGCAATCCTCCTGCCTCAGCCTCCTAATCACCTGAGACCACAGGAGTGTGCCACTGCACTGGCTAATTTTTAAATTTTTTTGTAGAGGCAGGGTCTTGCCATGTTGGCCAGGCTGGTCTTGAACTCCTAGGCTCATATAATCCTTCTGCCTCAGTGACATGATTTTTAAGAATGTAACCAAGGATGTAAACCATATATGAAAAACTTGCAAATAACCTAAATTTCTAACCATGGAGAGTAGTTGAGATAATGGCATATCCATAAAGTTAACTGAAAACCAACAGAGCAGGCAAATTGATCAGTAGAGCAAAGGAGAGCCCCCAGGAAGAGCCGCCACTCACACAAAAAGCCTCATGTGGCAGAGGAAGCATCACAGACGGGGTGGGGGAAAAGGACCCAGGGTTTCGTAAGAGAAAATTAAAAACTGGGTTTTCATACATTAAAGATCCCAACTCAACACCTACCTCACAGCATTAACAGAAATACATTCAAGAGTAAGACTTACCCCTGAAAACGAACAACATCTTAAACTAAAGAAGCTTCTGAGTTCCAGCTACACCCAAGTAGAGAGGTCGCTGAATCCTCCCCACAGAAAATGAAATCTAGGCTGGGCAAGGTGGTTCACGCCTATAATTCCAGCACTTTAGGAGGCTGAGGTGAGCACCTTGAGGTCAGGAGTTTGAGATCAGCCTGGCCAACATGGTGAAGCCCTGCCTCTACCAAAAATAAAAAAAAAAAACTCACTGATTCAGAACTTTTCAGAGTTCTGGAAACTGACCAAAGCTGAGAACTCACAGAGAAGAGATTCTTCCCGAAACCCTGTTCGGCCTTGGGTCAGAACAGTGGGAAGTCTGCAGCCTTTGCACCTGGGGCTGCCACTGGGTCAGCAAACCTGAGCATTTTACTAGGTCAGGGCTGGCTGCAAAACCCAGCAGCAGCAGAGGTGGATGTGGGACAGAGGGTAAAACCCAGGGCCTTGTAGTTAAAAGTGGTGACCTGATAAAAACTTACAAAGAAAACTGACAGCCCTGATCATCTGGGGTTCTGATCCCAGCTGGAGTGCACACTGGGCCAGCCAGATACTTCACAGGAAGAGTCTGAAAATGAGAGAGCCACAGTAGGGCTCAGCTCTCCCAAGAAGGGCCTGGCTCTTGGGGAAACGGCTGCAGGTGTTGGGAGCTTCAACAGACGCCAGGGGAAAGTGAAAGCAAAGAAAGAGGGGCTGGCTGAACTCGGAATGTGCTGGAAGCCACAGGGTGCGGTGGGGAGCCTTTTGGGTTAGGAGTGTTTGAGCACACCCTCCTGCCCAAAACACAGAAGCAACTGCTAGGAAGCCAGGTTAAAAAAAAATAGAATTTAAGGCTGGGCGGAGTGGCTCAAGCCTGTAATCTCAGCACTTTGGGAGGCCAAGTCGGGCAGATCGCAAGGTCAGGAGATCAAGGCCATCATGGATAACACAGTGAAACCCATTTCTACTAAAAATACAAAAAAAAAAAAAAATTAGCTGGGCATTGTGGTGGGCGCCTGCAGCCCCAGCTACTTAGGAGGCTGAGGCTTACACCCAGGAGGCGGAGGTTGCAGTGAGCTGAGATCACCCCACTGCACTCCAGCTTGACCACAGAGGGAGACTCCGTCTCAAAAAAAAAAAAAAAAAAAAAAATTCTGAGCAGAGATATCAGAGGCTGCACATTATGCGGGTGGGTGGGCAGGTTTTGCAGTTTAAGTCCAAAAAACTTAACTAAAACAAACAGAACACAAGATTCAGGAAAATAACACAGAATCCAGACATATATCATCTGAAATATCCAGTTTTCAAAAAAAATTATAAGTAGCACACAGGTAGAGTACAGGTCAACAGGAAACCATGATCCATATTTAGGGAAGGGAAAGCAGTTGATAGAATCTGACTCTGAGTGGGCCCAGACGTTGAGTTTAGCAAAGACTTGAAAGCAGCTACTATAAGTATGTTTAAATAATTAAATGAAAAGATGATGACAATGAATCAGGAAATAGGGAATCCTTTTTTTCTTTTTTTTTTCTTGAGATGGAGTCCCACTCTGCTGCCCAGGCTGGAGTGCAGTGGCATGATCTCGGCTCACTGCAACCTCCGCCTCCCGAGTTCAAGTGATTCTCATGCCTCAGCCTTCTGAGTAGCTGGGATTACAGGTGTGAGCTACCACGACCAGCTAACATCTGTATTTTTAGTAGAGATGAGGTTTCACCATGTTGGCCAGGCTGGTCTTGAACTCCCGATCTCAGGTGATCCACCCACCTTGGCCTCCCAAAGTGCTGGGATTGTAAGTGTGAGCTACCATGCCCAACCTAGAAAATCTTTAAAAAGAAATTATATAAAAGAAATCAAATGGAGGCTGGGCGCAGTGGCTCATGTCTGTCATCCCAGCCCTTTGGGAGGCTGAGGCGGGTGGATCACCTGAGGTCCGGAGTTCAAGACCAGCCTGACCAACATGGAGAAACCCTGTCTCTACTAAAAATACAAAATTAGCCAGTGTGCCAGGTGTGGTGGCACACGCCTGTAATCCCAGCTACTTGGGAGGCTGAGGCAGGAGAACTGCTTGAACCCAGGCGGTGGAGGTTGCGGTAAGCTGAGATCACACCACTGCACTCTAACCTGGGCAAGAAGAGCAAAACTCCACCTCAAAAAAAAAAAAAAGAAAAAGAAAATACAAAAATTAGCCAGGTGTGGTGCCATGCGCTTGCAGTCACAGCTACCTGGGACGGTAAAACCAGAGAACTGCACCACTGCACTCCAGCCTGGGCAACAGGGCAAGATTCCGTCTCAAAAACAAACAAACAAAAAGCCTTTTTAAAAAATGCATTAGATGTACTCAACAGCAGATTCAAGATGGCAGAAGAAACAAATTCAATAAAAACTATCCAGGCCAGGTGTGGTGGCTCACCCCTGTAATCCCAGCACTTTGGGAGGCTGAGGTGGCAGATCACCTGAGGTCAGGAGTTTGATACCAGCCTGGCCAACATAGTGAAACCTGGTCTCTACTAAAAGTACAAAAAATAGCCGGGAGTGGTGACAGGCTCCTGTAGTCCCAGCTACTCAGGAGGCTGAGGCAGGAGAATCGCTTGAATTTGGGAGGCGGAGGTTACAGTGAGTCGAAATCACACCATTGCACTCCAGCCTCAGTGAAAAATCGAAACTCTGTCTCAAAAGAAAAAAATTATCCAATTTGAAGAATAAGGAGAAAAAAGATACAAAAAAAATGAACAGAACTTTAGAGACCTGCATGACAACATCAAGGACACCAACACACATGCAGTGGGAGTCCCAGAAGGAGATCAAAGAGGGGCAAGAAAAAAATCTGATTAAACAATGGGTAAAAACTCTCCAGATTTGGTAAAACAAAACTAATCTATAAATCTAAGAAGCTTACTGAAGCCCAAGTACGATGCATGCAAAGCATCACGAACTACTACAGGCCAAAGACAAAGAGTGCGTCCTGGAAACAGCAAGAGAAAGAAGATAATTCTTCAAGTACAAGGGGAGAACAATTTGACAGACGACTTCTCATCAGAAACAATGGAGCCCAGAAGGCAGCATGATTACTTTTTTTTTTTTTAAACAGTCTCACTCTGTTACCCAGGCTGGACTGCAATGGCACAATTTCAGCTCTGCACCCTCCATCTCCTGGGTTCACGCGATTCTCCTGCCTCAGCCTCCTGAGTAGCTGGGACTACAGGCGCATGTCAC
Organism: Cacajao melanocephalus; assembly: GCA_963573385.1. Lineage (NCBI taxonomy): Eukaryota > Metazoa > Chordata > Mammalia > Primates > Pitheciidae > Cacajao > Cacajao melanocephalus. The sequence goes on from CAUYLG010039118.1 coordinate 29,187, forward strand.
CACACCCGGCTACTTTTTGTATTTTTAGTAGAGATGGGGTTTCACCATGTCAGCCAGGATGGTCTTAATTTCCCGACCTTATGATCCACCTGCCTCAGCCTCCCAAAGTGCTGGGATTACAGGTGTGAGCCATCGCACCAGGCCCTTTTTCTTCTTTTTGAGATAAGGTGACGCTGGAGTATAGCACTGTGATCTCAGCTCAGCACAGCCTTGACTTCCCAGAGATCCTCCCACCTTAGACCCCCAAATAGCTGGGACTACAGGCACGTGCCATCATGACAAGCTAATTTTTTTTTTTGTTTTAAACAGAGTCTCACTCTGTCACCCAGGCTGGAGTGCAGTGGTGCAATCTTGGCTCACTGCAACCTCTGCCTCCTGGGTTCAAGCAATTCTCCTGCCTCAGCCTTCCGAGTAGCTGGGACTACAGGCAAGCACCACCATACCGGATAATTTTTGTATTTTAGTAGAGACGGGGTTTCACCGTGTTGGTCAGGCTGGTCTCGAACTCCTGACCTTGTGATCCACTTGCCTTGGCCTCCCAAAGTGCTGGGATTACAGGCATGAGCCACTGCCCCCAGCCAACCAGGCTAATTTTTTGTATTTTTGGTAGAGATGGGTTTTGTCATGTTGCCCAGGCTGGTCTCCAGCTCTCTGGCTCAGGCAATCTGCCCACCTCAGCCTCCCAAAGTGCTGGGGTTACAGGCGTAAGCCACTGCTCCAGTTAATTTCTTTTAAAATATTTTAAAAGCAATAATTACAACACTGAAGAGCTAAAGTTATAACATACAGAAATTTATATATGGCAGTAAAGCATGAAGGCGAAGAGAGGATGGAGCAATGTCAGAGGAGGAGGAGGGAAGATGGAGCTGTCAGAGGAGGAGGAGGGAGGATGGAGCTATGTCGGAGGAGGAGGGAGGAGGGAGCTATGTCGGAGGAGGAGGGAGGAGGGAGCTATGTCAGAGAAGAAGGAGGGTGGATGGAGCTATGTCAGAGGAGGAGGGAGGATGGAGCTCTGTCAGAGGAGGAGGAGGGAGGATGGAACCCTGTCAGAGGAGGAGGAGGGAGGAGGGAGCTATGTCAGAGGAGGAGGAAGGATGGAGCTCTGAGGAGGAGGAGGGAGTAGAAACTGTGCTATAGGAAAATAGAGGGTGAAGTATGTCATAGAACAAGGGAGGTGGATCTATGTCACAGACAAACTGCTATACTTTAAGTGTTGTCAGTAATATTCTGAAGTACACTGTGATAAGTTAAAGATGCATATTGTAATCTCTAGGGCAACCACTCAAAAAATAAAACAGCATAGCTAAAAAACCAGCAACAGAGCTGGATAACCCTAAAAATGATGAAGTAGGTAGCTCCAGGGATCCATCTCTCTTGCAAAGCACCTATTAAGCTGTCAATACTGTCACAGTTAACTGTTTGGAACTCTGGCACCTAAGAACCAGATGATTGCTTAAGAAAGTGAGACACTGCTCAATTTCAGGAGGAGAGTTTGGGTATTTATGTTTATCTACTATTACCAGCCCACAGGTAGCCATGGGGAAGGCAACCTGTGTTTCTGATGTGGCCTGCAGGTATCAGAAGAGACGACACAGACCTTTTCTCAAAGAATGACGCTTCTACGCTTTGACTTTTCCGGTATCCCCCAAAGGCCTTACTTTTGTTTCACCCCCTTGGAACTCTCTCGGGGCTGAAGCAGCCTCCAGAGCGGTGCTGTTAAAGGCAATTAATTTTTTCCCCAAGATGGAGTCTCGCTCTGTTGCCCAGGGTGGAGTGCAGTGGTGTGATCTTGGCTCACTGCAACCTCCGCCTCCCAGGCTCAAGTGATTCTCCTGCTTCAGCCTCCCAAGTAGTTAGGATTACAGGCGCCTGCCACCATGCCCTGCTAATTTTTGTATTTTTTTGTAGAGAAGGGGTTTTGCCATGTTAGCCAGGCTGGTCTCAAACTCCTGACCTCAAGCAATTCACCTGCCTCGGCCTCACAAAGCACTGGGATTACAGGCGTGAGCCACTGCACCTGGCCTGAAGGAATTTAAAGACAGCTACTATCTGAAGCTGGTTGGGGTAGGGACAACAGATGGGCAAACAGCCAGCAGAAAAGCCTAGGAAGGAAGAGGCTGGGAAAAGAGCTACATGAGGGTATAAGGGCTTTGGAAATCTGCTCATGCTCGGAAATCCAGAAGGCCACGCACACACCTGGGGCTGGACAAGTGCTCGGAAACACCTGAGGAGGCCCTCTGCTTTCACCTCTAGCTCATCCTTAGGTTCCACGTGAGCGAGAAATAAAGGCTGAGGAAGGGCCATGAATAGCCTGGTGGGGCTCTGAAGGACTTGCCCCAGTACAGAGGCAACCTGAAAAGGATGGAAGACAGCTCTTTATCCTTTCTTTTCTTTCTTCTTTTTTTTTCAGACACAGAGTCTTGGTCTGTCACTCAGGCTGGAGTGCAGTGCATGCAATCTCAGCTCACTGCAACCGCCACCTCCCGGGTTCAAGCAATTCTCCTGCCTCAGCCTCCTGAGTAGCTGGGACTACTGGTGTGTGTCACCATGCCTGGTTAATTTTTGTAGTTTTAGTAGAGACGGGGTTTCACCATATTGACCAGGCTGGTCTTGAACTCCTGACCTCGTGATCCACCCGCCTCAGCCTCCCGAAGTGCTGGGATTACAGGTGTGAGCCACGGCGCCCAGCCTCTCTCTTCTTTGCCACTAGACATTTAAAGAACTCTCTTTCAAATCACTAGCTGACCACTAACCTAACAGCAGAAACTTCAACAAGCACCACTGACAGAATATAGTCTTTATAAAAAAAAGGTCAGGAAAGTAACTAAACAAATGAGAAACTACAATCCATAACAAACAGCAACCAGAAACCCTGCAGAGGATGGAGGACCTGATTTTCAAAATAACCACATTATAATCTTCAAATTGTGCAGTTTTCAACAAAAAACTCCAAGGCATGCAAAGAAACAAGAAAGTGTGGCCATTCATAGGAAATAAAGAAATTAACAGGCTGGGTGCAGTGGCTCACACCTCTAATCTCACCACCTTGGGAGGCCAAGGCAGGATGATTGCTTGAGCTCAGGAGTTTGAGATCAGTCTGGGCAATGTAGCAAGACCCTTTCTCTAAAACAGTAATAACAACACAACCAGCCAGGCATGGTGGCACATGCTTGTAGTTCCAGCTACTCAGGAGGCTAAGGTGGGAGGATCACATTAACCTGCATGGTTAAGGCTACAGTGAGCTGGGGTTGTGCCACTGCACTACAGCCTGGGTGACAGAGACCTTGTCTCAAAAAGAAAAAAATAATATAAAGCAATTAACAGAACCTGTTCCTGAGGAAGCCCAGACACTTGAATGACTAGACAAAAACTTTAAATCAATGATTTTAAACATACTTTAAAAAGAGGCCAGCCTTGGTGGCTCACATTTGTAATCCTAGCACTTTGGGAGGCCAAGGTAGGTAGATCACCTAAGGTTAGTAGTTACAGAACAGCCTGACCAATGCGGTAAAATGCAGTTTCTACTAAAAATACCAAAAATTAGCTGGGTATGGTGGCACATGCCTATAATCCCAGCTACTTGGGAGGCTGAGGCAGGAGAATCACTTGAACCCAGGAGGCAGAGGTTGCGGTGAGCAGAGGTTGTGCCATTGCATGCCAGCCTCGGTGACAAGAGCAAAACTGCCTTTGAAAAAAAAAATTAATAAATGAAAAAAGAGTCTGGGCATGGTGACTCAAGCCTGTAATCCCAGCACTTTGGGAGGCCAAGGCGGGTAGATCACGAGGTCAAGAGATCAAGACCATCCTGGCCAACACGGTGAAACCCCATCTCTTAAAAAAAAAAAAAAAAAAAAAGAAAGAAAGAAAGACACTAAATAGGAATTTTGGAGCTAAAAAGTACAGTAACTGCAGTGAAAATTTCAGCGGAAGTTCAGCAAATTTGAAGACAAGTCAGCTGAATTTATCCAAAATGAAGAGTAGAAAGAAAAAGAACAAAGAAAAATGACCAGAGCCCAAGGCCCTGCCCTAAATCACGAACACACCAATGTATGCACGATGGGAGTTCCAGAAGCAGCAAACAGAGAGAAAGAAGCAAAACTAGTATTTCAAAATGTAAAGTTTCAAGCTGAAACTTTTCAAATTTAATGAAAGGCATGAATCTACACATCCAAGAAGTCCAATGAACTCCAAGTAAATTCAGAAATCCATACTGAAATATGTTATAATCAAACTGCTGAAATCCAAAGACAGAGAATCTCCTAAAACAGCAAGAAAGAAGTGACTAGTTAATGTGCAAATGTTCCTCAATGAGATTAACAGCCGATTTCTCATCAGAAACTACCGGAGCAGAAGGCAGTGAGATAACATTTTTAGTCTTGAAAGGCAGCCAGGCACTGTGGTTCAAACTGGTAATCTCAGCACCCTGGGAGGCCGAGGAGGGATGATTGCTTGAGCTCAAGAGTCCAAGACCAGACTGGGAAACAGTGAGACCTTGTCTCTGTTTTAAAAAAATCTTGCGGGGCGTAGGGGAAATGGTGGCTCATGCCTGTAATCCCAGCACTTTGGGAGGCCAAGGGCAGATCACCTGAAGTCAGGAATTAGAGACCAGCCTGACCAACATGGTGAGACTAAAATACAAAAATGACCAGGTGTGGTAGCGCGTACCTGTAATCCCAGCTACTGGGAAGGCCGAGGGGGGAGGATCACTTGAACCCAGGAGGCAGAGGCTGCAGTGAGGCAAGATTGCCACTGTACTCTAGCCTGGGTGACAGAGCAAAAAAGAAAGAAAGAAAGAAAATTTTGTTTTTGGAAAATTTACAAATATTCAGAAATAAAGACACTCTTGGATAACCGATGAGTCCAACAAAACAACAAAGGGAAGATTAGGATATTCTGAGATAAATGAAAATGGAAATACAACATATCAAGACAGCCAGGTGGCAGGGTGCAGGGGCTCACACCCATAATCTTGGCACTTTGGGTGGCCGAGGCAGTATGACAGCTTGAAGTCAGAAGTTTGGGACAGGCCTGGGCAACAAAGTGAAGCCCTATCTCTACAAAAACTTTTTGCTTTTTTGAGATGGAGTTTAGCTCCTGCAGCCCAGGCTGGAGTGCAGTGGCGCAATCTTGGCTCACTGCAACCTCCACCTCCTGGGTTCAAGTGATTCTCCTGCCTCAGCCTCCCGAGTAGCTGGGATTACAGGTGCCTGCCACCACGTCCAGCTAATTTTTCTATTTTTGGTAGAGATGGGGTTTCACCATGTTGGCCAGGCTGGTCTCAAGCTCCTGACCTCAGATGATCCACTCGCCCAGGCTTCCCAATGTACTGGGATTACAGGCGTGAGCTACTGCGCCCGGGTTTTTGCTCTTGTCATCCAGGCTGGAGTGCAGCTGCAATATCTCGACTCACTGCAACCTCCGCCTTGCAGGTTGAAGCGATTTTCCTGCCTCAGCCTCCTGAGTAGCTGGGATTACAAGTGCGTACCATGACACTAGGCTAACTTTTGTATTTTTAGTAGAGATGGGGTTTCACCACGTTGGTCAGGCTGGTGTCGAACTCCTGACCTCAGGTGATCTGCCTGCCTTGGCCTCCCAAAGTGCTGGGATTGCAGGTGTGAGCCACAGTGCCTGGCCTCTGCAAAACTCAGTAAACAAATTAGCTGGGTGCAATGGTATACACCTGTAGTCCCAGCTACTTGGGAGGCTAAGGCAAGAGGACTGATTGAGTCCAGGAGTTCAAGACTACAGTGAGCTGTGATCATACCACTGCTCTCCAATCTGGGCAACAGAGTGAGACTGTGTCTCAAACAACAACAAAAAACAATCTTACGGAATGCAGTGAAAGCCGTGTTTAGAGGGAATTTTGCAGCTGTAAACGCTTACATTAACAAAGAAACATCTTGGCTGGGAAACATCTACTCAGGAGGCTGAGGCAGAAGAATCGCCTGGATCCAGGAGGCGGAGGCTACAGTCAACCGAGATCGCGCCACTGCACTCCAGTCTGGGTGACAAAGGGAGACTCCGTCAAAAAAAAAAGAAACATCTCAAATCAATAACAACTATATAACCTTGAAGAATTAGGGGGAAAAAAGGAGCAAATTAAACCCAGAACGAGCAGAAAAAAAGGAAACAAAGGTTAAAATGGAAATAAATGAAACAGAATAGGAAAACTACCAGCAACAAAAAAGATCAACAAAACTGACAAATCTTTAGCGGAACTGACTGAGAAGAAGACAGGCCAGGCGAGGTGGCTCATGCCTGTAATCCCAGCACTCTGGGAGGCCGAGGCGGGTGGCTCACCTGAGGTCAGGAGTTTGAGATAACCTGGCCAACTTGGAGAAACCCTGTCTCTACTAAAAATACAAAAACTAGCCAGGTGTGGTGGCACGCACCTGTAATCCCAGCTACTCAGGAGCCTAAGGCAGAAATGCTTGAACCCGGAAGGCGGAGGTTGTAGTGAGCCAAGATCGTGCCACTGCACTCCAGCCTGGGTGACAGAGCGAGACCCTGTTTCAAAGAAAAAAATAAATTGAAATAAACTGACTCAAGAAGAAACAGAAAACCTGAATAGACCTATAACAAAGAACCAGCAGTCAAAAAACTTCCAACAAAAGAAAAGTCCAGGAACTTTCACTACAAAGTACTTTTTAGCTTCCAAAGAGAAAAGTCAATTTCAATAAAGACATTGAATCAGCCAGGTATGGTGGCTCACGCCTGTAATCCCAGCACTTTGGGAGGCTGAGGCAGGCAAACCACCTAAGGTCAGGAGTTCAAGACCAGCCTAGCCAACATGGAGAAACCCCATCTCTACTAAAAATATAAAAAATTTGCCAACCGTGGTGGTGGCACGCACCTGTAATCATAGCTACTCGAGAGGCTGAGGCAAGAGAATCACTTGAACCCGGGAGGTGGAGGTTGCAGTGAGCCGAGACTGTGCCATTGCACTCTAGCAGCCTGGGCACCAAAAGCAAAACTCCGTCTCAAAAAAAAAAGAAAAAAGAAATTGAATTAGTTGTCAATATACTTCCCACAAAAAAAGTCCATATATATATATATATGATTGTATATATCACTTCACTATTGAAGTCTATCAAACATTTTAAGAAGAATTAACACTAATCCCTTCTTACCTCTTCCCACAATATAGAAAATACTTTCTAACTCATTCTATGAGGTATTATGCTGACATCAAAGCTATACAAAGACATGCCAAGAAAACTACAGACCAGTATCCCTTATGAATACAGATGCAAATATCCTCAACAAAATAGTAGCAAATTGAATCCGCAACGTTATTACATAATAAGGCCTTAAAATTTTAACTATTAAAAAGATACGGTCAGGCGGTGGCTCATACCTATAATCCCAGTGCTTTGGGAGGCTGAGGCAGGAGGATCACTTTAGCCCAGAAGTTCGAGACCAGCTTGGGCAACAGAGTGAAATCTCATCTCTACAAAAATAACGATAATTAAAAAAAGATGGTCGGGATCAGTGGCTCACGCCCATAATCCCAGCACCTTCGGAGGCTGGGTAGAAGGATCACCTGCGGTCAGGAGTTCCAGATCAGCCTGGCCAACATGTGAAACCCCGTCTCTACTAAAAATACAAAAAAATTAGTCAGGCATGGTGGCCACACCTGTAATCCCAGCTACATGGGAGGCTGAGGCAGGAGAATCACTTGAACCTGGGAGGCGGAGTTTGCAGTGAGCCGAGATTTTGCCACTTAACTATAGCCCAGGCAAAAGACTGAAACTCCGTCTCAATAATAATAATAATAATCAGCAGCAGCAGCAGCCGCCGCTGCCACCGCCGCCGCCACCGCCAGGTGCGGTGGCTCTCGCCTGTAATCCCAGCACTTTGGGAGGCCCAGGTGGGTGGATCATCTGAGGTCAAGAGTTCGACATCAGCCTGACCAATATGGTGAAACCCTGTCTCTACTAAAAATACAAAAATTAGCCTAATGTGGTGGCAGGTGACTGTGATCTTGGCTACTTGGGAGACTGAGGCAGGAGAATCACTTGAACCTGAGAGGCAGAGGTTGTAGTGAGCTGAGACTGGGCCACTGCACTCCAGCCTGGGCAGGGTTTGAGACAGAGTCTTACTCTGCTGCCCAGGTTGGAGTGCAATGGTGTGATCTCGGCTCACTGCAGGTTCAAGCGATTCTCCTGCCTCAGCCTCCCGTATAGCTGGGATTACAGGTGTGCACCACGTCCGAGTAATTTTTTTTTTTTTAATTTTTAGTAGAGACGGGGTTTTACCATGTTGGCCAGGCTGGTCTCAAACTCCTGACCTCAAGTGATGCACCCACCTTTCCCACAGTGCTGGGATTATAGGCGTGAGCCACTGTACCTGGCCAGAAGGCTTAATACTGCTAAACGAAATACGCCCCAAACTGATCTGCACATTCCATGTAGTCCATATCAAAATTCAAACTGTCTTTTATGCAGAATTGGTCAAGCTGATCCTAAAATTCTTACGAAATTGCAAAGGATCTGGAAACACAATCTTGAAAAAGAGGAGCAAATGGTAAAAAACTACTACTTCCTGAGTTTAAAACTTGTTACAAAGCTATAATAATTAAAGCAGTGTGGGACTGGCATAAGACATATAATGGAAAAGAAGAGAGAGCTCAGAAATAAACCCTTATACATATTGCCAACTGATTTTGGATAAGAGTGTCAAGACCATTCAGTGGAAAAAAAGCAAGTCTTTTCAACAAATGGTGCTGGGAATACCGGGAATCCATATGCAAAAGGGTGAAATGGACCCTTGCCTAATACCATATGCAAAAATTAACTCAAAATGGATCAAATACCTAAATTTAACAGCTAAAACTACAGAAGCCTTAGAAGAAAACATAGGTGAAAATCCTCGTAGCTTTGGATGAGACGATGGTTTCTTAAATCTCACAACAAAAACACAGGCAATAAAGAAACAACAAATTGAACTGCATCAAAATTAAAAATGTTTGTGCATCAAAGGACACTATATCGAGTGAAAAGACAACTCAAAGAATGGGAGCAAATATCTGCAAATCATATATTTCATAAGGGATGAATACCCAGAATATATAAGGAAATCCTACAACTCAGCAACTAAAAATCCAAATTAAAAATGGGCAGCCGGGAGTAAGCCTTTAATCCCAACACTTTGTGAGGCCCAGGAGGGCGGATCACGAGGTCAGGAGATCAAGACCAGCCTGGCTAACACAGTGAAACCCCGTCTTTACTAAAAATACAAAAAATTAGCTGGGTGTGGTGGCATGCACCTGAAAGGGACAAAATAAAAATAAAATAAAAAATAAAAAAATTTAAGGAAGCCAAGTGCAGTAGCTCACACCTGTAATTTCAGCACTTTGGGAGGCCGAGGAGGGTGGAGTGCTTGAGCTGAGGAGTTTGAGTCCAACCTAGCAACATGATGAAGTCCCGTTTCTACAAAAAATATAAAAATTAGCCAGGTGCGGTGGCGCACACCTGCAATCCCAGCTACGATTGCTTGGGCCTGGGAGGTTGAGGCTGCAGTGAGCCGAGATCCCACCACTGCACTCCAGCCAGGGTGACAAGTGAGACTCTTTCTCCAAAAAATAAAATATTTAAGGAAAGTAATGTGAGCAAGAGTTTTACATCCAATAAAACTGGCCATTGAATAGAAAGGAACAAGCAAAACCCATCAACATGCCAGCTCTCCAGGAACAGTGTTCCCGCGGTCCTGTCCTGGGGCACCCACTAGAGAAGGAAGCTTAAGACAACCATGATGACTAGAAAGACAGCAGACGCCAAGGATGGCGGGCACCACACAGAGCCCCTTGTGGGTGCGGGACTGGGAGTAAAGGGAGATTGTGCCATGTCATCTAACACAGTCAAAAAATCAGTGCCGAGAATGTGAGTCGTGTGAGTCGTGTGTGTAAAAACTTTTTTGTTTTGTTTTTGAGCCAGGGCTTTGCTCTGCCCGAAGGCTGGAGTGTGCAGTGGCGAGATCATGGCTCACGGCAGCCTCAAGTTCCCGGCCTCAAGCCATCTTCCCCGCAGCTTCCTGAGGGGTGACGCACACCACCATACGAGGCTAATGTTTAAAAAAATTTTAGTGGAGATAAGGTCTTGCTGTGTTGCCCAGGCTGGTCTTGAACTCCTGGTTTCAAGTGATCCCCCTCCTTAGCCTCCCAAAGTGCTGGGATTACAGGAGTGAGCCACCATGCCTGGCCCATATTTCACTTATTTAATTTTTTTGAGACGGAGTCTTGCTCTGCCGCCCAGAGTTCATACAGTTCTCCTGACTCAGCCTCCCGAGTTCATGTGATGGATCAAAAGGCTTGGCCCTCTCAGTGAGACCATGAGAATAGGAAGCATGCAGGTGCCGGATGCAGGAGCCGTCAGTTAGGAATGAGCAGGACTGAATTAGTGTTTACTCCATAGTACTCTCAGATGACAGACCATCAAAACACTAGGAGGTGATGATCAAGAAGTCAGGATGGTAGTGATTTTTAGGGGAAGGACGTGGCTGTTTAGGGGTTAAGGTGCAAGGAAGAGCTTCTGGGGTAGTTGCTAAAGTTGTTTTGACTGATTGGTGACAGTCAGGGTCTTCATCTTACAATTCCCTAGCTAGCTGTGGTGGTGCATGCCTGTAGTCCCAGCTTTCAGGAGGCTGAGGCAGGAGGGTCCCACGAGCCCAGGTCGAAGGGACAGAGCACTATGACCGTGCCAGTGCACTCCAGCCTGGGTGGCAGAGCCAGACCTGTGTCTTAAATAAAACAATTCCCTGCACCCCACGTTCATTTCCCATGTCTGAATTTACCTTAAAATAACAAGGTAGGCCGGGTGCGGTGGCTCACGCCTGTAATCCAAACACTTTGGAGGCCAAGGCGAGCGGATCACCTGAGGTCAGGAGTTCAAGACCAGCCTGACCAACATGGTGAAACCCTTTTATAAAAAAAAATAATAATAACAAGGTAAAAAAAAATGGACTGTGTACTTACTCCTCGTTAGGTACTCTTCTAAATGCTTTGCACATATTAATGTATTCCTTCCTCCCAGTAACTGTGAGACGTGATTCTCATTTCCATTTTACAGATGAAGAGACCAAGATAGAGAGAAACTAAATTATAACAAATGCACGAAATCTGAAAGTCAGATTTGTGGGTGAGCAAAGAGAGGATGGGGAGACTCAACACAGTCATACAGAAACCAAGAGAGAGAGACGGGGGACTTGGCACCATCGTACAGAAACCAGAGAGACAGACGGAGAGACTCGGCACCATTTTACAGAAACCAGAGAAACAGACGGGGGACTCGACACCGTCGTACAGAAACCAGAGAGAGGACGGAGGACTTGACACCGTCGTACAGAAACCAGAGAGAGGATGGGGTACTTGACACCGTCGTACAGAAACCAGAGAGACAGACAGAGGACTCGACACCGTCATACAGAAACCAGAGAGAGGACGGGGGACTTGGCACCATCGTACAGAAACCAGAGAGACAGACGGAGGACTCAACACCGTCGTACAGAAACCAGAGAGAGGACAGGGGACTCGGCACCGTCGTACAGAAACCAGAGAGAGGATGGGGGACTCGACACTGTTGTACAGAAACTAAAAGTGTGCCTACACTCTCTACACTGGCCATATACTAGAGAAAGCACTGAGTGCAAGAGAAGGCATGTGTAGGATGTTCACTGCCCATTGATTGCAACAAATAAAAGTTGGAAACCACCTGAAAGGGACAAAATAAATAAAATGTAGCACAGTCATGAGGGGAAATGATATTGCAGTTAAATTGAACCAAACAGTTCTATAAATATCCACATGGATGTCTCTAAAAACATAGTAAAAAACGTAAGCTTTAAATGAATCATAATATATGATACCATTTAAAGTTTCAAAAAATAAAAATATTTATTGTTTTTCAGACCATTTGTAGATACAGGTCTGTAAAGAGTTACTATACAGTCACGTCCTGCAGAACATCATGGTCAATGACAGAATGCATATGGTGGTCCCAAAGGATTATAACGGAGCTGACAACTCCCCACCACCTAGTGATGTCACGGCCACCGTAATGTCACAGTGCGATTCTTTCACTTTAGACATTCAGTGTGCCCTGAGTGCAGTGCTGATGAAGTCTACCGTGGTGTCCAGTAACGCCTCATGCCTTCACCTTCACTCACTGACTCACCCCAAGCACCTTCCAGTCCTGTAAACTCCAATTAGGGTAAGGGTTCTATACAAGGGTGCCATTTTACATCTTTCTATACCATATTTTTACTGTATTTTTTCTGTTTAGACAGATATTTACCACGGTGTTACATTTGCCTGTTTAGTTCAGTGTGCTGGTTTGCAGCCAAGAACAGACTCCACACAGCCCAGGTGTGCGGGGGGAGGGGGCTATATACTCCACACAGGCCAGGTGTGCAGGGGGAGGGGGCTACAGACTCCACACAGCCCAGGTGTGAGGGGTGGGGAGTACAGACTCCACACAGCCCCGGTGTGCGCACGGCTACAGACTCCACACAGCCCCGGTGTGCGCACGGCTACAGACTCCACACAGCCCAGGTGTGCGCACGGCTACAGACTCCACACAGCCCAGGTCTGCAGGGGGCTCTACCGTCCAGGTGTGCATAAGTGTACTCTACAACATTCAGACAACAATGAAATCACCTGTGTTCCTGTTAACTGACATGTGCCTGTATGCTGGAAAGAAATAACACCAAAGCTGTGATAACAATAGCCTCTCAGGAGGGAGAAGAGAATGTGACAGCGAAGTGGAGAGGAAGTGTCAAGACTACTTCAACATTACCTGTATTATTTATCATATTTTTTTCTTTTCTTTTTTTGAGACAGAGTCTTGCTCTGTTGTCAAGGCTGGAGTGCAGTGGTGTAATCTCGGTTCACTGCGACCTCTGCCTCCCGGGTTCAAGTGATTCTCCTCCTTTAGCAGAGCCAGGAGAATCACACCTCACTAGAGGCGTGCACCACCATGCCCAGCTAATTTTTTGTATTTTTAGTAGAGACAGTTCCACCATGTTGGCCAGGCTGATCTCAAACTCCGGACCTCAGGTGATCCACCTGCCTCAGTCTCCCAAAGTGCTGGGATGACAGGTGTGAGCCACCATATTCAGCCTTTTATTGTATTTTTTTCTGAGACAGGGTCTCTGTCACCCAGGTTGGAGTGCAGTGGCACAATCGCAGCTTACTGTAGCCTTAAACTCCTGGCTCAAGTGATCTTTCACAGTAGTAAAGACCACAGGCACAGGCCACCATGCCTCACTATTTTTTATTTTTTGAGACAGGGTCTCACTCTGTCTCCCACACTGCAGTGCAGTGGTATGGTCATGGCTCATTGTAGCCTCAAACTCCTGGGCTCAAGTGACCCTCCCACCTCAACCTCCCAAAAAGCTGGGACTAAAATTAGCCAAGTACGTGTCACCATACCTGGCTAATTTTTTATTTTTTATAAAGAAGGAGTTTTGCCAAGATGCTCAGATGGGTCTTGAACTCCTGAGTGCAAGTGATGAACCCACCTCAGCCTCCCGAGTAGCTGGGACTACAGGCGCCCACCACCATGCCTGACTAATTCTGTATTTTTAGTAGAGATGGGGTCTCGCCATGTTGCCCAAGCTGGTCTCAAACTCCTGGGCTCAAGTGATCCACCAGCCTCAGCCTCCCAAAGTGCTGGGACACCGCACACACATAGGTGTGAGACACCGCACTCAGCCTCTTATTTATTTTAAAAAGTCCAATGCTGGCTGGGTCCGGTGGCTCACGCCTATAATCTCAGCACTTTGGGAGGCCGAGGCAGGTGGATCACCTGAGGTCAGGAGTTTGAGACCAGCCTGGCCAACACTGTGAAACCCTGTCTCCACTAAAAACACAAAAATTAACTGGGTGTGGTAGCACATGCCTGTAATCCCAGCTACTCAGGAGGCTGAGGCAGGAGAATCCCTTGAACCCAGGAGGTGGAGGCTGCAGTGAGCCAAGATGGTGCCATTACACTCTAGCCTGGGCAACAAGAGCGAAACTCCGTCTCAAAAAAAAAAAGAATCCAACGCAAATCCAAGAGAAGAACTTATCAGTCCCGAGTGGCGGCAAGGTAGGTGTCTGAGACGCTTCAGAAGCCTTCAGATTAGGCCTGACGCTGACACAGCAAGTGACACCATGGAGAGGGGAATGGGACGAGGGCTGAGGACAGCTTGGAGCCCTCTGAGCCTCACAGCCTTGGGCCAGTCACTCAGTTCTTTTATTCCTGTTTCCTCCTCCGTCAAACGGTGTGACTGCAGGGCACACCTACGGGGTTGCTGCACAGATGAATGAACATGTGTGAAACTCCTGAAGAAGTGCCTGGCCCAAAGGAAGCACCACAGGGATGTGTCAGATCTCTCATCGAGGGGATCAAGAGTTCAAGACCAGCCTGGGCAACATGCTGAAACCCTGTCTCTACAAAAAATACCAAAATTAGCTGGGCGTGGCAGTGCAGGCCTATAGTATCAGCTATCAGGGAGGCTGAAGTGGCAGGATGTCTTGAGCTAGGGAGGCAGAGATTACAGTGAGCTGAGATTGTGCCACTTTACTCCAGCCTGGGTGACAGAGCAGCAAGACCCTGTTTAAAAAAAACAAAAAACAAACAAAAAAACCACAAAGTAAGACATCCAAAGAACTAGTGGTGTTACCTGGTCAGCCTGAACTATTGGCTAAAAAAGAAAATTACCTACTAGAAAGCTTGGTAAATATTTATTCTCAGAGAAAAGTAAAAAGGAGCAAAAATAAAGGTATGTGCTTATGGAAATGGAGACATCACGGTAATAGCTGTGGATATTTGAACATGGAAGAGGTGCTGCCATGAAACGTGTTATCTATAATGATGTGGAAGTGACTCTTTCTCGTCTTCACACTGACCTGGACTTCCAAAAAGTTACTTTTTAAGTAATTTCCTTATCAGTTAGAAATCCACTCTGAAGTATTCATAGTTGGAAAAACCCAGTACCTTCTGAGATTTGCTTTAAAATATCTAGGAAGGGAAAAAGTGGGGCGGGGGAACAGACAAAACCAGAGTGGCAAAATGATAATAGACTGTAGGCAATGATCATGCCAGGCTCTCTCATCTGGGGCATGTTTCAAAACTTCCATTAAAGTAAATTTTAAAAGTTGAATTCTAGAGAACAAAACTGACAACAGGGCCGGGTGCAGTGGCTCACGCCTGTGATCCCAGCACTTTGGGAGGCCAGAGTGGGTGGATCACTTGAGCTCAGGAGTGTGTGACCAGCCTGCGCAACACCGCAAAACCCCACCTCTACTAAAAATACAGAAATTAGCTGGGTGTGGTAGTGTGCGTCTATAGTCCAGCTACTTGAGGGACTGAGGCAGGAGGATCAATTGAGCCCAGGAAGTCCAGGCTGCACACCAGCCTGGGTGACAAAGTAAGACCCTGTCTCAAAAAAACGAATAAAACAAACAAAACTGACAATAGGTTGGGGACCTATTCTCTTCCACATAAGCCTCGCTCTGTCGCCCAGGCTGGAATACAGTGGCCAGATTTCGGCTCACTGCAACCTCAGCCTCCTGGGTTCAACCGATTCTCCTGCCTCAGCCTCCTGAGTCGCTAAGACCACAGGTGCGTGCCACCATGCCCGGCTGATTTTTGTACTTTTTTTTTTGAGACGAAGTCTCACTCTGTCACCAGACTGGAGTGCAATGGTGTGATCTCGGCTCACTGCAACCTCCACTTCTTGGGTTCAAGCGATTCTCCTGCCTCAGCCTCCCAAGTAGCTGGGATTACAGGCACACACCACCACGCCCAGCTGGATTTTATATTTTTAGTAGGGACAGGGTTTCACCATGTAGGCCAGGATGGTCTCCATCTCTTGACCTCGTGATCCGCCCACCTTGGCCTCACAAGTGTTGGAATTACACGCATGAGCCAATGCGCTTGACCGATTTTTGTACTTTTAATGGTGATGGAGTTTCGCCATGTTGACCAGACTGGTCTCCAACTCCTGACCTCAGGTGATTTCCCCCACTTGGCCTCTCAAAGTGCTGAGATTACAGGCGTGAGCCACCGCGCTTAGCCTCCTTCCATGCTTCCTGCTTTTATCCCAGAAGAAAGAGGTAGATGACTGAACAAGGACACTGCTGTCACAGCCCGCCTGCCCCAGGAAGCTGAGACCAACTGCAAAGGAAGGGCCGATCCTGACCCGACCCCGTGTGCGCGCCCCGTACGCCTACCTGCAGTTCTCCTTGAAGCGACACTTTCCCTCCAGGAAGAACGGGCAGGGCTTCAGGGACTTGTGAGTGGGGTACAGGTAGAGCACACGGACACCCGCCGAGCCATCCTCCGCCTCTTCTGTGCCCACCACCATGGCGTTGTGATACTCCAGGGTGCCCCACGAGCTGTAGTAGGGCGCGCTCACCTTGGTCCCACTCAGCTCTTCCTCCTCCTCTCCCTCTTCCTGCGCACCTGCCTCGAATTCTGGCCCCGCCTCTGCTTTAGGAACGGTGTCTGATCCGGACCCGGGGGCTGCCGGTGCCTCCGCCGCCTCGGCGACGGCCTCCCGGAAAGCCTGGTACTCAGCATCTTCCTGGCCCGGTCGCTCTCCGTCCAGCGCGGCCAACAGCTTGCTCTTCCTCACAGACACCAGGCTGGCCTCGGTGAGCTCGATGAGCTCCTTCAGGTCCCTCTGCAGCTGGCGCAGGTCGGCCTGCTCCGACGAATCCAGGCCGGCGCCCAGGGCCAGCTCCACCTGCTGCAGCTGCGCACGGTAGGTCTGCAGGGCGGCCTCCAGGCTGTCCTCGTCCATGCTGAGAGAGGGAGGCGCTGGACCGGAGCTGCGAGGGGAGGAGCCCGGTGAGCCCCGCGTCTCGGGACCGACACAGAGCGAGGGTCTCGCAGCCACCACCACAACCTGCGGCGGGCACGGGCATGTCCCCTTTCCCTCGCGGAGACACCGGCTCAGAGGCGACAGCTCCCGGCGCAGAGGTCGCAGCCCGGGTACCCCCGCTCGGGCTCCGCGCTTCCCTCCCGAGCCGCCCCAGGCTCGCTGCTGGCCGGGTCCCGCGTCACCCCCTCCCCGCAGGGCGACCCCGCCCGGCCCTCCGCCGAGCCCACCCGCCGCGCCCCCCGCTCGGCCTCTCTTCCGTCCGGCCAGGGCCGCGTCCCCGCAAACGGCTGCCCCCTCGCCCCGGGCCGGGCACCTCCTCCGCGCGGTTTCCCAGCCGCCGCCATAGAGAGCCCGCCGGCCTCACCGGCTAGAGCGGCCCGGCGCCCCCCTTTCGCCCTCGCCGCCGACTGGCACTTCCTTCCGAGCGCCGCCGCCTCCGGAAGTGCCTGGCGCGCGGTGGCAGCCGGGAAGCGGAGCGCAGAGGCCGCCGGGACGCGGTTCAGCGCCTGCCCTGAGGCCGGCCCGCGTCCCGTCAGGCGCCGCGCGGGGTCAGTGCGGGGTCAGCAGCGGCAGCTGAGAGGCCGCGACGGACGCAGGTGGGTCGCAGGCTGTGCGGCGGGGCCCGAGGCCCGAGGGGCGGCCCTGGACTCGAGGTTGAGACGCAGGTGTTACAGGAACCAGCCTTAGCCGCTTGTCTGCCGGCCTCAAAGCTGGCGGCCGCGGCGTGCAGCCGCCGGAGCCCGGGGCCCCGACCGGAGTTCTTCCTCCGCGGGCGTCCGTCCCCGCCCGCCGCGCGCTGCCTGCGGGTCCACTCCGGGAGCGGCCGGGCCGCTGCACACCCGCTTTGCGGTCCGCTCCCCACAGGCCTTCCCAGTTTTAATAAATGGGGTGATGGGGCGCCCCGGCCGGCGCCTGCAGGGGCTCCTGGCTGCTGCTGGGTGGGGCGCGCGGCTGAACGCCCGAGGGCGCTGTGCCCGGGTGGGGCTGCAGCAAGTGCGTTCCTCGTTCCGCGCGCGTGGAGCGTGGGAGCGAAGCCTGGTAGAGGGCGGGGCCAGCCGGGCTCACCGTGAACACCTGGCAGGGCAGGCCCGCGGGCAGGGCAGGCCCGCGAGCAGGGCGGCGCCGGGGCCGATC
Organism: Cacajao melanocephalus; assembly: GCA_963573385.1. Taxonomy (NCBI): domain Eukaryota; kingdom Metazoa; phylum Chordata; class Mammalia; order Primates; family Pitheciidae; genus Cacajao; species Cacajao melanocephalus. Next base: position 47,187 of record CAUYLG010039118.1, read on the forward strand.
TGTGTTCTCAAAGAGCGGAGTGACGGAGGGTGGTTGATAGTCTCACAGAGGGACGGGGTGGAAGAGAGAGGAGGAGTCGGGAACGGCCCCAGGTTCTAGTCCTGAGCGGTCAGCTGGGCGTGGGGCACCACTGACCGCTGTGGAGAAAGTCGGGGGAGGGGAGGTGCGTTCTGGCTGCACAGTGACACCTGTCGGGGTGTCCAGGACAGGATGTACACGCTGCTGTCCGGCCTGTACAAGTACATGTTTCAGAAGGACGAGTACTGCATCCTGATCCTGGGCCTGGACAATGCTGGAAAGACGGTGAGTGCCACTCCCTCGCCTGACCCCTCCCCACGGCCTGCTGTCAGCTGCATGTCACCACCCAGAATCCAGACTTCTCCTGAGAAGGCAGGGTAGTCACCGCCAGCTTCTTGAAGAGCAGAATGTTGCTTTGTTTCTGTTTTTCTGTCTTTTAAGGAGCAGGCCTGAGTGAGGATATTTGGGAAGAAGACTTGGGAAACCACTGTAGTCCCTATTTGATGTGTCTGCCTCCCTCTCTCCTCAGACCTTCCTGGAGCAATCGAAAACCCGGTTTAACAAGAACTACAAGGGGATGAGTCTATCCAAAATCACCACCACCGTGGGTCTCAACAGTAAGGGGTCTGAATAGCAGGGCTGTGGGTTTGGGACCTTGAGGATGCTGTGATGTTCACAGGCCATCTGGCCAGTGGCCAGAGCCCTGTCAGCCCCTCTGAAGTCCCCTCTGAGGGGCCCCAGAGTGGTTGCTCCATCCCCCAAGAGAGCTGGGACTTGGTGTGTCAGGGACCAAGGTCGCAAGCCCTGCCTGTTCCCCCTCTCCCCAGTCGGCACTGTGGATGTGGGAAAGGCTCGCCTCATGTTCTGGGACTTAGGCGGCCAGGAAGAGCTGCAGTCTTTGTGGGACAAGGTAAGACTCCCTGGCCAGCAGCACCCCGCCCCAGCCCTCCCATCCATTTCTTTCCAGAGTGCACCCTTTGGTCTCTTCCTCAGCACCCTTCATCACCCACTTTGTGGGTAGTGTGCTTCGTTACTCAGTGTGTCAGCTGAGCATGTCAAAATTGGGCGTTTCTGAGATCCCAGTGTGGTGTCCCTCTCCTATACCCCCCAGGCTGCAGTTTGTCTCCTCTTCAGCCTGGGCTGGGCACTGACTCCAGTGCTGAGCAGGACAGGGCCTTGCCTTCCTCAGGGGCTCCCTGCCTGAGGCTGGCACAGTGGGTTTGGGGCGCCCAGTGCCTTGGCTGCCCTAATGCTTCCAGCTGCTGTCTCTAGAGCCGAGTGCCCAGGTCCTGATCTCCTTTTTGATCCCAGTCCCCCTTTCCTAGGCCTCACCAAAGTGTCCCCTCCTGCCCTGACTTCTAGCCAAGAGGGCATTTCTCCCACGGTCAAGTGACCTTTGATAGATCCTCTAGGGCCACGTAAGTCAGACAGGACAAGCTGAGTCATAGCCTGCGTGTCCAGTCATAGCCTGGTGCCCAGCACGCTTGGGGGGTGACACGGGTGAGGATGCTCTTGCCACAGGCTCGTGTCTCAGGCACAGACACCGAGACAGAGGTTGAGGTACAGGATGCACACTGGGGATGGGCACCAGGAAGGCAGTGGGGACAAGAAGGAGAGGTCCACTCAGGCAGCAGGATCTGTGGAGCTGTGGTTGCCCCAGCAGGGAGACTTGGAGGCAAGCTGGCTGTTCTTCTGTGCCACGTGGGGCCAGGCTGGCTGGAACTTCACACAGCCTGTGGGCTGCCCTGGGCAGGTGTGACCTGGCAACATGGCTGTTTGCAGTCAAAGTGGGTCCCACAGAACCCTAAAACAAGGCCATCTGCAGGTGCAGTGTTTCCGGCATGAAGCAAGACTACAGTGGGGCCGCAGATGTCGGCACTGGTGGCAGCCACAGCCCTGCGTGGACCACCTTCCATGTTGGGTAGTGGTTCCTCCAAGGTCCCAAGGGCCTCTCTTGAGGGGAAGCCGGAGGAGGAAGGCTTACGGGGGCCACTATAGCCCACCCTTGCAGCTGGTCTTGGGCTGCATTCTTCCTTGAGTGCCCCCTCAGTTCACTTCTGGGGTGTGACCTCCTGGCAGTCTGAGTCCTTCTCCAGACACCATCTCCGTGGGGCCAGTGGCTCCCTGGGTTCCCAGCTGTGGGATGGCAGCCCAGTCTCCTACCCACCAGGGTCCCCTAGACACGAGGTGAAGTTCATGCCCCTGAGGCAGCTGTGGTTTGTTATTCAGCGTGTCCGCTGAGCATGTGCTGCTCTAGTGGTCAGGACCCCTGACTCTGCTAAGCTCGGAGCCGGGAGGGTCTGCAGCAGAGACCCCCATGGGTCACTGGGAGAGGCCGGAAGGGAGGCTCCTGCTTCCACCCTGGTTCCTGTACATTGCATCCTTGTGCAGTTGCAGCGTTGCCAGCATGAAGCAAGCACAGAAAGGGCTCTGACTGGGAGTTGGCCTCATCCTGGGGCTGGACTCTGGGTCAGCATCCGTGTGTGCGGGTCCTTTGCTGTAATGCCTTTCTCTTAGGTTGGCTGGCAGTTTGCAGTTGGGGAGCTCCCATTGCTGCTGGGGAGACAAACTCAGACCCACAGTCCCTCTGATTGCCCCACTGGGGTCAGCTGTGCTGCTCATGTCTGGCTGGGCCTTTGGCAGTCGTTCCTCCACCCTTTGTGAGTGGAGCCCATCCCACTGGGCTTGTACCCCACTGTGTGTGTCCATCGTCCAGCCGAGACGCTCTGGCAGATGCTCTGGGAGGCCTTGAGACGCCCGCTTCTGGCCTCCGGTGCCCACTCTGCTGCACACAGGCCTGTACATGTGCCAGTCTCGGGCCACGACCTCCCACAGAAGCAGGATGGGGCGGGCTGCCTGGTCCGTCCATGTGAGGACGTGCCCTGGCCTCTGGCGCTTGAGGGCTTGCCTGAGAGAGGCCAGTACACCTGCTGCCCACATCTGGCCTGCCCCTACTCATCAGCTGGCCAGCCAGGAGCCACGCTTGGAAATCTTCCTCTTGCCCCTCGCTGTGGGGTACTCCATAGTGACCACTGCTGTGATGCCTCTGCTGGGCCTGGGGCTTTGGGTCCTGCCTGCACTCACCCCTGCTGGGCTGTGCACCCTGTGCCTGGTAGGTGTGATGGGCAGTGTGGTCCCATGGTCCAGGATCCCAGTTGCACTTGAACCTTCTGCCACCCTGCTTAGAAGCCCTGGGGGCCACATGGCCGTGGGGATTCTCTCACTGTGCTTGCTGTAGCCTCCATGGAGCCAGTCCTCCCGCCACAGCGGTCTCCACCTTAGGGTCCGCCTATAGCGGCCTCTGTGGGACCTGTCTGTAGAACCCTGGAGGATGCCTGGCCTTGGGCTTCTTCTCTCCACTGTGGGACGTGTAGGTGCAGAAGCTTGTCTGGCGCTCCCTGCTTGGGACACATAAGGATTTCAGAGAGTTAGGCTGTGCCTTCTGGGTTCTCACGCTCTTGGTGGGGTGTCTTAACACATTGACCGCCAGCTCGTCCTACCTGGTCAGCATCCAGTCCAGGTCTCTGGGCACTCATGCCTGGGCAGGAGAGCTGGCGCAGCCTGGAGGCAAAGTGGCAAATGCGACCTGTTGTCTGCTCCACGTGGACGCAGAGTCTCCCGTCTTTTTCTGATTGGGATAGAGATGGACTCATCTGGTCCGGGGCTTGGAAGTCGTGCCTGAGGCCACAGGGTCTGTGCCCCGTCTTGCCCAGCAGTGCCACCAGCGAGCCCAGGACTGAGCGCAGTGACGCTGGCCCTGGCCTGGCAGGGAGGGCTCGCTTCGCAGACGGTGCTGGTCCCGTCCCTCAGTGGCTCCTCAGTGGTACTGGTCAGGCTTGTCATCCACGTGGCCACACTCCCTCCCTGCCCCACAGGTGCACGCCCCCAACTGACCAGGATGTGGTCTGGGCTCCTCCAGCCCCCAAACCCTGTCCCCCTTTTTTTTTTTTTTTTTTTTAGTTGGGACCTCATTCTTACCCAGCTTAGAATGCAGTGGCATGAGAACTCACTACAGCCTCAACCTCCCAGGCTCAAGCCATCCTCCCACCTCAAACTCTTGAATAGCTAGGACTATAAGCTTATTTACCATGAACTTTTGTAGAGAGGAGGTCTCATTGTTGCCCAGGTTGGCCTTGAACTCCTAGGTTCAGGTGATCTTCCAAAGTGTTGGGGTAACAGGTGTGAGTCACTATGTCTAGCCCAATCCCTGCTTTTCACCTTTTTCTCCGGCCACCATCAAAGTTGCAGGCAGGTTCTCAGGAGCAGCACCTGGGAGCATCTCCACTACCAGATCTCCCTGCAGCCTCAGAAGGCATCCCAGAAGGGTCTTGCAGTTGGGGGCTGCCCTCCTGCCCCTTCCTCAAGTGAGCCCCTCACAGTGGCCATGACATGGGCTTGGCCCTGCTGGTCCTTGGCAGGGTGGGGACTGAGCCCCAACTCCTGCTGTTTCCAGTATTACGCAGAGTGTCACGGTGTCATCTATGTCATTGACTCCACCGACGAGGAGAGGCTGGCAGAGTCCAAGCAGGCATTTGGTGAGTGTGGCCTGGCTGCTCTGGGAGGGACGGATGGGGAGCAGGGGCAGATCCAGCTTGGGCAGCTCTGCCTGGGGCTGGCCTAGTAGCTGGTCAGAAGCACTCCTGCGCAGTGCAGGGAGGGGGGGAAGCAGCTGTCTCAGCGTCCACGCTTGTGGGCCCCTGGGCAGTCAGAGGCAGGATGCTGGGTGTGAGGCGCTACCTCTCCTGCCCTCTCCAGAAAAGGTGGTGACCAGTGAGGCACTGTGCGGTGTCCCCGTCTTGGTGCTGGCCAACAAGCAGGATGTGGAGGTGAGCCCCACCCTGCCTCCTGCGGCAGCTTCCCAAGTCCCCAGGCTCCTGTGGGCGCAGGTGCCCCCCCCGCCCCGACAAGGGGAGCAGTGTGTGCACCGGGGCACCCCAGCCCCAGTGACTGCCCAGCGGGCACAGAGCCATTCTCAAGGCCCACCCTGCCTCTAGCAGACCCGGAACCTCCAGCTCCCCAACCTAGTTCCTCTCTGTCTGCTGCTGCCAGGGCAGCCACCCAGAGGCCTGTTCCTGCCATGCAGGGCCCTCTCCCTTGGAGGGTGGCTGTGCCTCAGGAGTGTGTGGCTGAAACTTGGAGCTCAGAGAAGTGATGCTGGGGCCCTGGTGGGAGTCAGCTCTGACCCCCACCTGTTCTCACCTGGCATCTGTGCCAGCCCCACCCCCAGGGCAGCCCCTCAAGACCCCTCTGAGGTGCCACTGCCCCTGGGAGCACTGGCCACACTGTTTTTGCTGTCCTCTTAGAGGGGCTTTGCACAGAAGCAGCCCGGTGTCCTGAGGGTCAGGGTGAATCTTCACTTCCCATCTTCTCTCGGGTGGCTCTGTTGCCCCCTCCTATAGGGCTGGCCTCCCCCACAATCTCAGCTGACAAGAGGGACACCTGGTACGGGGCAGGGTTCTCTCCTCGGAGGAAAGGGGATTGAGGACTGGGCAGGTGGTCGTGAGCAGAAGCCAGAGTGACTCCAGACTCCCCCATCCCCGCTTCATCATCCCCTGCCTCGTTGGCCCCGGGACCTGCCTCCTGCATTGCTCAGGCCTCGGCCCTCAGATCGCCACCTCAGGGCTCAAGGTGTCCCGCAGGGAGGGGATAGGAGCAGACTCCTTGGAGCCGTGTGGACGTCTCAAGTCTGTTCCAGGCAGCAGCAGCCACATGCAGCCTCGGGCCCAGCAAAGGGTGCTCATCGCTGTGGCCTCTGTGGGAGACACTGGGACCTGTTGGACTTCTGTTTCCTGGGGTGAAGGGCGGTTGCCCCTCTGAGAACCCCGGGCCCACCGGCAGGACAAGGCCTTAACATGGGGTCTGCTCCTTACGGCCTTGGCCTCGCCTCCCCCAGACGTGCCTCTCCATCCCTGACATCAAGACGGCCTTCAGCGACTGCACGGGCAAGATTGGCAGGCGGGACTGCCTGACCCAGGCCTGCTCCGCCCTCACGGGGTGAGTGGGCTGCACCTTCGGGGGTTTGGGGACCGAGGCCAGCCCCCTCACGGTCCTGTCTTCGCAGCAAGGGGGTGCGAGAGGGCATCGAGTGGATGGTGAAGTGCGTCGTGCGAAACCTGCACCGGCCGCCTCGGCAGAGGGACATCACGTAGGCGCCACCCGCTGCCTGCCTGCTGTGGGGACGCTGGTCCCCTGGTCCCCGGTGCTGGAGGAGTGGTTCCTATTGGCTCCCGTGCTGCTCATCTGGGGGGTGGGTTTCCTTTGCTTTGGGGTTCCTCTATTTGCTTTGTTTTCTCGAAGACAAACTTTCCTGTGTCTGGAGAAGCCTCCGGAGGCTTCGGTGGGGAGCCAGGCAGCCTGGCTCGTGCAGGCTTTCTGGCGGCCCTTCCATGGGGTGCAGCTGCCACCCTCCTAGGCCCATTCTGGGGGGGTCTGAGGGAGACCTGGTTGGAAATTGGGGCTCCAGAGCTTAGGCTGGCTTGGGCTCTGTGGGGCCTTTGGGAGATCCTGTAGCTGCCTGTCCAGCCCATCAAGGAGGAGGTCAGTAAGGCCATGGCTACCTTCTCGCTTCTGCCCCCTGTGACCCGAGAGGTGGTCTGGGGCTGAACTTGCCTTGAGGAAGACCCAGGCCATGTCTCCAAAGGCCAGCGGGACCCTAGATTCAGATGCAGCCTCGGGACAGGGCTGAGGAGGCCTGCCTGGCTTTACCTCATCTTAACCCCCCTGGAGGGAGCTTACTGATGCAAACAGCTGAGGGGTCCTGCTGGGAGTGGCTGTTTTATGCCCCACACTTGCACTCTGGAGAGTGCGGGGTCCAGAGCCCTACTCCAGCCAGGTGAGGCTGTGCCCTGGGCCCCCCTGACGTGGGCTGGGGGGTTCTCTGTGGGGCCCCGCATCAGTGCTTTGCTGGGCCTGCGTCCCGTTTGGGGGTGAGGCTGGTCCTGGGGCCCTCCCTGCACAGCCCCCACTGGGCCTGCCAAGTGCTCTGCTCTTCCCCAGTGCGGCTGTGGGCAGGAGCTGCTTGCCCGGTGCTGCCTGCCCAGGGTGAGTGCAAAATAAACATGGCGAGACTGGCTCTGTCCATCCCTTCCCTCCTGGAGGCCCGAGGCTCAGCTCTTGGCTCTCAGACGCAGTGAGGGTGGCCCCGGGCTGCTGAGGGGCTGAGGGCAACTGAGGGGTTCCCCAGGTGGGCCCAGAGCCATGGCCTGTCCCTTCCTGCGGATGCGGGACGTGGGGGGCCTGGGAGGAGCTGCTGGGAAGGGACATGAGTCAGGGTGGGGGTGGCCGTGACTCACAGGAGTCAGGCCTGGAAGTCCCCTCGCCCTCTCCAGGGGGGCCTGTGCGTGTCCTGCAGGTTGCTTCCCAGGACCTGTGGGAGGGCTGGGCCTCCGGCCACAGGGATGTCTGGCCACACTGGGGAGGGGCGTGTGGCTGAGGCAGGCCCCAATTGCTCTGGATGTTTCTGGAGGCTTCAGAGCCTGCCCCAGAGGGGAAAAGCCTCACTTCCCAGGAAGCGCATGGGATGCCTGGGGGCGGTCTTTGGCAGGTTCCCTCTCGGGAAATCCCCCGAGTTGGGAGTGGGAGGAATTCAAAGGGGGTGGGGGGGTTAGTGTGGGGCCCCGATGACAGGCCGATGACAGGCCGGCCTGAGCCCTGCCCTGTTCATCCAGCAGGTACGCCCTCCCAGGTCCTGATCCCCCCGTGAGCTTCAGGGACCCCGACATATGCCACAGCCAGCAGGGAGCAGAGGGGGTGCTGCCCACTGACTGACCCCAGAAGGGGAAGCCCTGGGCAGCAATTGTGGTGGGAGCCCGAGGGATCCGGGCAGCTCAGGCGTCCCCACTGCCATCCCAGTGGGCGCACAACAGGCCACAACCAGTTTTACGGAAAGGCTTTTAAGAAACCTCATTTTTTAAGAAAAAAATTTTTAAGCCTCTTTTAGTGCGTGTGGGGGCCAAGGATGTAGAATAAATAAGGTCGGGTAAGGGAGCCGGGATCAGTGTGCAGGGAGGAAGCGCTCACGGATGCTCCGCTCCAGCCCAGGCAGTCTGGCCACTCGCAGCGCCCACAGCAGCCGTGCTAGCAGCGTCCCATCCCCCACCTCCAGGAGCTCCTTCAGCCGCTGCTGCAGCTTCAACCGCAGGGCCTCTCGGCCTGCCCTTGGTGTAGGACCCCAGCCCCCAAGGCCCTCAAGGGCCTGCTGCAGCCGCTGCAGCTTCTTGATGGAGACGTCCTGGAAAGTCACGAAGTCGATGACGGCACGCTCGCACTCCTCCGTTCCTGCAGGGGGAGGGGAGGCAGGGTCCAGTCATTTCCAGACACACTGGTGGGGGCCTGCCAGGTACCTTGCTTTCTGGGCCCCACCCGGCAGGTTTGCAGGAGAGGAAAATCCCTGTACAGGGAGCCGTGCTGGCGAGGGCAGTGCGAGAAGGTGTAGGAGTGTGGGCTGGGCGGTCGCGCAGCAGCAGCCTTTGGTCAGTCGGAGCGCTCGCTGGAGCAAAGGCCTGGGAGCAGGAGCAGCCGCTTGGAGGAGCTGGGCTGGGAGAGGCAACGGGGCCCAGGCAGGGGCTTGGGGCTCCTGGGCCACTGGGAGGGGCGAGTTGGGACCCTCAGATGGACCGGACCTGTCTTGACCTTAGGGGGTCACTTCTCCCTGCAACTTCTCAATGATGGTTGCCACTGGGCCTCGGTTTCCGCATGTTGGAGCAGGCAGCCACCTTCCTCTGGGGCAGTTAGGGGCGTGTGCCGCCCACCTTCCACGCGCTCTCCAGGGGAGGCTCTGCGCTGGCTTGGATTCTGATCCTCAGCCACCCCTGAGGTGGTAGCCTTAGTGGGGATCTAGGGGAGGGATTCCTGACCCTTTAAATCTGTCGTGGGCCCTTCCCAGAGCCCAGGTGGTGGGTCCTCCGCTCACCTGGCTCACCCAGCCCACCTGGTACCGTGGTGCTGAGGGGGAAGCTAGTGCAGCTGGTGCACAGGGCGTCATGGGAGGAGGAGCCCGGCACGGTGAGGGCCAGGCCCAGGGCCGTGCAGTTGCGGTGGGGCTGGCACCGCTCTGAGCTGGAGCTGCTGGCTGAGAAGGTGCCTGGGGGGCACGGCTGGCACTGTGTGTTCTGGATGGGGGTGCCTGCAGCCAGAAGGGGAGAACAAGGTCAGGGGAACTGGTGTCCTCGCTCAGGGTGCAAGCCTGTGAGCTGCAACCCGACCTGCCACACCTCCAGCCACCACTCCCCGGAGGGGGACCCTCCCCTGGCCCAGCTCTCACCCAGGGCAGTCACACCGGCGCCAGGTGGACACGGTGTGTGCTCCAGGCAGAAACCAGCGTGTGCGAAGAAGCCGGCGCGGCAGCGGCAGACACGGTTGTGGGTGGCTTGGCAGGGCCTCGCCTCCTCCTCTCGCTCCCCGCAGAGGATGTTACAGTAGCGGCAGCGCCCCAGGTAGTTCCAGAACTGCGTGTAGTGCCGCGGCGGACAGGGGCCACACATTGTGGGGCTGTCTCGGCGGCACGGGCGCTGCACAAAGGTGCCTGGGGGGCACTGGGCGCACACCAGCCGCTCTGCCGTCTCTGGGTCTCGCCAGGCGTAGGTGGGTGTTTCTGCCGCTCCTCGCATGGCCATCACCAACAGCAGGGTGGGCAGCACCCACGCCGAGCACAGCAGCGCCAGGCCTGGCCCCTCCAGTGCCCTCATGGTCCTCGCTGGAGCAGGGAGAGTGAGGCTCAGCGCAGACACCAGACCCTGCTGTGCCTGACTAGCATGCCCCCTCCTCCTCCCCCATGCCCATCCTGCTGCTGCCCTATATGGGCGTAGAGGGTGGGGCTGGCCTTGTCATGCCCCGTGGGAACCCCTCCCTCCCCAGGCAGCCCCCTCACCCACCTGGCGCCATCCCTCCCCAGCCAGAGGCCTCACCAGCCAGGGAACCACCCTCTTCAGCACCTGGAGCAGCTCCTGACCCAGCAGCCAGGCCAGACAGCCCAGGGTGTTGGTGGGTCCCTCACAAATTGCAGCTTAGCTGCAGCTGTGAGGACAAGGACAGGGCTGAGCCCATCGTGGAGAAAGTACAGTGTCACAGGGCGGGCTGGGAGGCACCTTTGCCAACTCCCTGTTCCTCCATGCACCCTCAAATCCCTCCACCAAGCCCCAGCCACGAAAACACCATCCTGGGCACTGCTAGCAGTTTTATTAGAGAGCCCTGTCCCAATTAAAAGTGGACACATGCCCACAGGGGTCTCCTCCTTCCTGGTCAGGGGCTCAGCTGGGACGCCCCTTGGGTACCACTCAACAGGCTAGGAGCCAGGGAAAGTTCTGGGGAAACCCACCCCAGACCCCAAAGTAGCTCAGGGCTTCTCAGAGGCAAGTCCAGATCCGGCCCCACAGCAGGGACCAACCATGGGCCCCGCCTGCCAGGCGCCTGCAACAGGCCAGGCAGGCATGGGTGGCCTATTCTGTTGGGTTGGTTCTTGGCCCACCAGTGCTGGAAAAGCAGGTGATCAAGCCACATCGGGCATGCTGAGGGCCTCCATGGGCACTCACTGGGGCTCCGGCCAGAAGACCTGCATGATGCTCTGCCTCCTACAGGCGGTGTGGCAGGCTGGGCACGTTCTAGAGACCTGTGGAGACAACCAGTCTACTGGACATGCCTGCCAGGCGCCACCCCCAGGCCAAGGGCCTGCCCTTTCCCCCTCAGCCCACCACCTGAGGCCACACCCCTCACGGACTGCAGCAGCCGGGCACCAACCTGAAGGTGCCGTTGCCAGCAGGCCTGGCAGCGTTGGAAGTCACAGGCAGGGCACCGGAAGGGCACCACGTCCTCCGCCCTGCAGCCCCGACACACACAGCCCGCTGAGAGGGGCCCTCCTCCCGGAGCTCCCGTGGCCTGCTGCCCAGCGAGGCCTCTCCCATGAGGCTCACCCCACTCAGACGCTGCAGGCCCATGGGGAGGTCTGGAGGACTGGCTGGGCCCTGCCGCTGAACCGTCCGCCTCCGCGGCCCCTGCTGGCCTCTGTCTAAGGAAGGACGAGATCTTGCTCTGCGTCTTCCCGGCTTTCTCTGACCATAAGGGGCCTGGAGGCAAAGAAGTGAGTCTGAGGGGTGCCTGGGGCTGCTCACTCCCAGGGCAGCGTGGGGTTGAGGCGCTCTCAGGAGCAGCCAGGCAGGTGCCCTACCTGGTCGGCGAGTCCCGTAAGCGAGCACAGGAGGCATGGCAAGGCTCTCCTCCTGGGGTATTGGCAGCTCCGTAGCCATGTGGGGCCAGCCAGTCAGGTCTCTGCATGTCTGCAAGAAGTGCTGCTTGTGGTGTGGACGCACGAACATGCTGAACCCTGCAGGGAACTTCGCTCAGACCCCACATGGCCGCCACCCTGCTCCCCACCCTCTGCGCCACCAGCTGCACCCCGGGGCCACTTGCTCTGCAGCAGGGGGAAGTCCTCGGGCCTCTCGGTGGTCAGGGCAGCCAGCACGGCCAGCACCTTGTCCAGGTCATCGTCCTGCTTGTAGGCTCTCAGCGCTGCCAGGAGCTGGCTACAGCCTGCAGACCCCAGGGCCCGGCGGGCATCTGCCAGGTAGGTGCTCACAGCGCGCTGGCCCTGCTTCCCTGCTCTGCGTGCTCCGGACCCCCGCTGTGGGTGGCTGCCAGGGTCCCCTGGTGTGGGAGTAGCACGGCTCAGTGGCACTGGGGCAGAGGGCTGAGTCCCACCACCCTGCCTGCCCTTCCTCTCAGGAATTCCTGGAGAGCTGCTCAGGATGACTTTGGGGTACAGAACCAGGAGCAGCCCCCACCAGGAGACAGCTCACCACAGCGAGAGAGCCACTGGTAGCTCCAGCTCAAAGGCTCTGAGGCCACATCAAGTGTGAGCCTCACCGAGCGCTGAGGGCCCCACTAACTCACAGGCTGCACGTGGCTCAGGAGCCAGCTACCTTCAGGGAGTGGCCTGGGGGTCAGGTGGGGCCCGCCCTGGTTCAAGTGCTCTCTGGGGTCCAGCTGCTGGGCCGCAGCCTTGGACATGGTCAGCTTGGGATCCAGTGCCATCCTTCCTGACGGAAGAGATGCAGAGCCACAAAGCTGGTCCCGAGTATCTGGAAAGTTCCCCGGAGTAGGGGGCAGGGCTGGCTGGGGGTGCCTCGCCTCACCCTCTTCAGACCAGGGAGGGGAAACCCAGACAGGCACACGCACAGGTGCCAGGGGCAGCGGAGGAGACACCATCCTGGTGGACCGGGGCTGGAACAGTGGTGGACAGACCAAAGCCCCGCTCAGGAGCTTAGAGCCTCAGGGTGGGTGAGGTGTGAGGACACCCCAGTAAGCACCAAGTCCAGAAGGGGTCTGGGGTCTTCCCAAAAACCTAGGCTCCCCGCTGGGTGAACCGTGCACTAGGGGAACACTGTGGGGCTGTTCATTAACAAGCACGAACACAGATGCTCCCGCCCCTGGAGGCTTGGACTCCACCCCAGGCAGAGGCAGGAGTAGGGAGGACAGGGGTCTTGGGGTCTAGGACCCTGGCATGTGCAGTTGACTCCCCAGGGCCATGCCTGGGGGGGTCAGAGGCTGTGGGAGGGGCAGGGCCGTGAATGGAGTTGCACAGGGTCTCCCAAACAAGTGATGCTGCTGCTGCTGGAGGTGGCCCCCATCACTCCCATATGGGAACAGAGGCACCCCAGGACCCCAGTACCACCCTGCCTTCCTCATAGGAGTCTGAAGGTCCCATAGGGGCCCCACTTACCAGTGGGGTCCAGGGCTGGCTGTGCCCACTGCCTTCGGGGAATGCTGTGCTCAGGCCGATAGCCACAGCCTCGTCCTGTTAGCTGGATACAAACCTCCTCAAACTGCTGCTTGTGGTGGGGCCGCACAAACTGGTAGAAACCTGTAAAGGAAGGGGTCTGTCTAGGCAGCTCCCTTTTCTCTTAAGAGAGAGACAACCTTGGGACCCCAGTGGCCCCCACCCCACGCACAGCGGCAGCACTGCCCTCAGGGTGGGCAGCCTCTGCAGGCCAGGGCACCTTGGAGCAGGCTGTGCTTCTTGGGGTCCTCGGCAAAGAGGGGGCCGAGACAGGCCACCAGGGCAGCGAAGTCATCGGAGCCCTTGTAGTCCTGCAGGGCCTGGGTGAAAGTGGCAAAGTTGGCCTGGCTCAGCTCCTGCTTCACGGCCACCATGAAGAGCTTGGCCCTGTCCACCTGTGCACCAGCCATGGGCTCCTCCTGCAGGACAGAGGCCCGAGGCTCCGTCAGGGTCAGCCTCACCGTCCCACCTGGGGCTGCAGAGCCTTCCCTGGAACACTGAGGGTTCCCTGGGACCGTGATTGTGGGGCGGCGGGGTTTGGGCTGCTGCCTGAGACACTGGCTGGCTGGGTGGGCATAGGGAAGTGCTACGGGAAGAAGGCCTCAGTGCTAGGCGGGGCTGGGCCTGTCTCGGATCACACAGTCACAGGCTGGCAGGGAACTGAGAGCAGCGAATGGGTAGAGAAGATGGGCTCTCCCTCAGCTGGGGGTCCTGCAGGGCCCATCTCCCTCCTCCCTCAAGCCCCCTGCCCCACAGCGGATGCAGCTGAGGCTCCCAGGACGGGAGCTCACGGGAAGGGGCTTCCCAATGTGCAGTGCCCGTCTCTGCACACCCCGAAGCAGGGGCAACCCAGGGACTCCCCACCCAGGCCCCTCAGCAGCCACCACTTCCTGATGGCACCACCCAGTTCTTCCCAGAAGCCAAGGGACAGGGGCAAAGGCTGCCGCACTTGGGGCTTTCCAGCCGGCAGGGGGCTTCCTGGCTCTGGCTGTAACTCAGTTCTTTCACCCCAAGCTGGGAATGGGCTGTGCCCTCACATGGGGCAGGTGCTCGTACACACTTAAGGGAAATGCCAAAGCCAAGCCTGGCCAAGGGTGGGGCCTGATTCCAGCTGGGAAAGCAGGGGGCTCATAAGCCCCCTGCAGAAGAAACCACACACTTGAGCCCCCGGCCTGTCAGCATCACAGCTGCCCTGAACATCAGCTCCTGGGGTGGCTTCCCTGGTCCCGTCAGGACCACATCCCAACTTGGCTGGGGGCACCCGGGGATCAGGAAGCTGTCTGCAGCCAGTGCAGGTGCAGGCACTGCTCACGCACCGGGTGGCTGACTAGCCGGACCTTCTTCCTCCCTCCTCGTGGCTCCTCTGTCAGCCTCTTCTCAGATGGGAGGGACAGGGTGGAGTACCTGTGGGCCTGAGGAGGACATGGCTGTGGTTCCAACCACACACTTGGGGTCCCAAAGCACCTGAGACATGTATCTGGGCCCACAGGGAAGATGGCTCTCTGGGGCCCTAAGTAGCCAAGCCAGAGACCAGGGGAGGGGTCACGGCACACCCTGGTGAGTGGAGGTCGGGGGAGGGGTCACACCCTGGTGACAGTGCCACAACCCAGTCCTTTTCAAAGTCACGCCACCAACTCATGAGGCTGGCAGGTTGGCGACATGTAAGAGCAGGTCCAGAGAGGAGTCTGACCACAGCGGAGGGGCTGGCAGGAAGGGGACATGGGTGCCTGGTGTCTGCACCTGGGGCTCACTCCGGGGGCCTGAAGGGCAGGGATGGGCAGGAAGAGGGGAATGGCTCCCAGCAGGAAGCAGGGAGAAAGCTTCTGGTCGGCCTGAGAAATTATGGGCTTCTGGGGCAAAAGGCCCCAAGGAAGAAGTAATCTGGGTCCCAGCCGCATCACATTCCTGGAGAAAAGTGCAGCCTCAGGCGTGGTCACTGACAGGGACGCTGGACCTTGAGTGCACTGAGCCAAGTCCACCCGCCAGAGAACCAGTCATGTGCCCACCAGGCAGGGGATTTACAGGGGCATGTGGGGAGGCGTCTGAGGCCAGATGGGCAGGGCGGGGTTGGCCTCAGGAGACAGAGGGTCTGTGTCCCTCCCAAGGCTCTGGAACTGTACCTGCTCCTCGCCGGGGCCCCCGGCCCACTGCTCGCTGTGCTCCAGGGCAGCCAGCAGCCCTCTGGGCCTCTGCCCGGCAGGGACTGGCTCCTGCTCATACTCCACACACAGGCTGCCCTCGGGGTCCTCGGCAGCTGGCAACCCTGCAGAAGCACCCCAGTGCCCGCTGACGCCCACGGACGCCCCTGCCTGTGGGGAAACCCCTCCTGGGGGACAGTCCCAGTATTTGGGGGCCCCTGCCTAGGAGGGTCCTGGGGGGCATCCTTGCCTGGGGCATTCTCTGCCTGTAAGGGAGAGTTCCAGCCCGTGGGGGCCCCACCCTGGGAGGGAGCAACAGCCTTTGCAGGTGGGAGGGACGGTGCATAAACCCAGGTGAGCTGCCTCACCCTGGGTGCCCGGCGCCACCCGCCCGCACCTGAGGGCTTCTGCTTCAGGCTGGGGACGTGCAGGTCCAGACTCTTAGCTTTTCTGGTGGAGAGGAGGGGGCCAGGCGACTTGGCCACCCTGACAGCATCTTCTTTCTCACACAAGCTGGATGCTGCAGCCCGGGGGGCCGGTGCTGGCATCTGCAGAACCGTGGGGGTGGGTGGGCCTGTTTCTGGCCCCTCTGGGGACAACACCCTCACCCCCTCCCTGGGCAGGAACTCACAGTTCGCTCGGCAACGCGGAAGAACTGGACCACATCTCGGATGACGTGGCCGAAGTTGTCATACACCCTGACGTGGGGGCGTACCCAGGAGGGCAGCTGGGCTCTGGCATCGGCAAAGGCGAACCTGGTGGGGAGGGGAGCACAGCCCTATCGCTTTGCCCACAGCCACTTCTGGGGCTCGGTTCACTAATGTGAAGACCCCCATCTGCCCGCAGGGGCCCTAGGCTGACCCAGAGTAGCCAGAGAGGCTCTGGGGGAGGTGGGGCTTCATATGGGGAAGGAAGGTCCAGGGGCCCAGTGGGGGGTGAGGGAGTCTCCCCAGGACTGCACCTGTGGTCACAGAGGAAGACAGCCCCATAGTCCTGGCGGTGCCGGATCACTCGCCCGATGGCCTGGTTCACAGCCCTGGACGCCTGCTGGCGGTACCATTCCTGCCCAGAGAGGAACTGTGGGGCCAGGGGGCTGTCACGGTGGCTCGGTCACGGGGGGAGAGGCTCAGTCACCAGGCCGCCTTACCCCAGCCCCACCCTGCTGCAACTCACCTGGCCCCCAGCCCCACCCTGGCCTTTCATCTCATCCAGGAACTGCATCTTGAGGACAACCCGGGGGTCCATGCGCGGGGGGTATGGGAGGCCCGTGACGATCACACCACGGCCATTCGTGTCTGAGAAGTCCAGCCCCTCACTGGCCTAGGGGACAGGCCAGGGAGCTGCCTGGGGCTGTGCTGGTGCCTCTCCCCTGGCTGCCCACACCCACCCCAGCCACCTTCCCCGAGGCTCCATCCCAAACCAGGGGTAGAAGGAAGCCCCATCTGTGGGTCAGGACCCCACTTGGGGTCCACAGTTCCTAGACGCCACCTCTCGACTCTTGTGGCCAAGAACCTCCTGCATCCTGCCTGCCCCTGGCCCCGAGCAGGACCTGCTCCCAGCAGGGCCGGCAGGGCTGCGCTCTTGTGGAACCCGAGGAGGGGACCAGGCAGCCCCCAGGGCACAGAGTCTGCTGGGGAGCCATAAGCACCCACCAGGGAACAGGCAACCAGGTCAGGGCGGAGGCCAGAGGGCTCACCTTGCCCCGGCACACGGCCAGGAAGGCAGCGCCGGTGGACCCGGGAGAGGTGACCCTCTCGTAGTAAGCACTGATGGTCTAGAAAGAGAGTCAGTAAGGCTGAGCCTGGAGCCCACCCCTGGCCCCTTCCTCCTCCATGAGGAAGACCCAGGTCTCATTCTCCAAGATGAAGGATCATCCTAGCCAGGAAGGCCAATCAGGGTCTGGAAGCTTCTTCCTGGCACAGATCCCGGGCTGACTCTGTGCCTGCTCAGTGCCTCCCAGAAAACACGGGGAACCCCAGGGCCAGAGTGGCTGGCTGGGACTAGTCAGACAGGAGGGCCACCATCACCACACCCACCCAGTGCTGGGGTCTTTCTAAGAGGCAACGCCCAGGGCCAGTGTCAGGACCAGTGGTCAGCCTCAGGAAGGCTGTGAGGAGCAGGAGAGGCACCAGGGGCAGTGGGCCCAGAGCCCCGACCACATGCCGACCTCAGAGAAGCTGCCTTTGCTCCTGGGTTCCACGAACAGTGGCTTCAGCGCCTCTATCTTCCTGGCCAAGTCTCGGGCCTGGGAGAGGAAGAGGCAGGGACACAGTAGGCCTCGTTACCCCGCCATCTGATGAGGGCAGGCAGGGGTTGTGGCCACCGCCTGCTCTGTGCTCCAGCCCTGCCCTCACCCACCCTACCCAGGACACCCGGGGGTAGACGCACCCGCCAGAACTCCAGGCTCTTTTCCATGACGGGATAGGAAGGGAAGAAGACGAGGAGCCCGTAGGGGACCACGCGGGCGATGTTGCCTAAAAATGTCGTAGCCAGGGTCAAGTCAGGCGAGGGCGTCTGCAGGGTCCCTA
Organism: Cacajao melanocephalus; assembly: GCA_963573385.1. Taxonomy (NCBI): domain Eukaryota; kingdom Metazoa; phylum Chordata; class Mammalia; order Primates; family Pitheciidae; genus Cacajao; species Cacajao melanocephalus. The sequence goes on from CAUYLG010039118.1 coordinate 64,640, forward strand.
CCAGCTCCTGGGAACAGGAGTCCAGGATGCGGGATGGGCACAGCTGGGGCACTGGGCACTCACCCAGAGCCTTCCCCAGGGAGGACAAGCACTCCTCAGAAAACCTGCAGAGCAGAGAGGCCACTGCTCAGGGCCTGGGGCTCAGCACCCCCACCTCCCACCCCAGCAGGGTCCAGGGACAGGCCCTTACCGCCTGTCAAACGCGGAGCTCAACTGGGCTCCGTCAGGGCCTCTGGGGACGACCCCCACCCAGATCTGGTGCTTGTCGATGATGTGTGGGTTCTCCAGGCAGACCGGGAAAGGGCTGAGCATGGCCAGCGGGAATGGACAGTGGGGAAATGTACCAGCACCCCTTTAGCCCGTGAGGCTGGAGACCCCAGCACCCCAGCTCATAGGGACCTCCAACACCCCCACCCTACTGGCGTCACAGGTGTCACCAGTGCTGAGGCCCCTGGCGGGGTGGCCGTACATCTGCATCTCCAGGGCAAAGGAGGACACCGGGGCCAGCGTGCCGCTGGTGAGGATGAGGGAGCGAACACCCTGGCGGACCAGCTCGTGCATGCTGTGGCCAGGACTGAAGCACCAGTAGCTCAGTACCTTCCCTGCGGGGTGAGGGGCAGGTGAGGGGGGCAGGGTGTAAGGACGGGACTGGGGGCCTGACCACCTGCCTCTCTGCCCGTCACCCTCTCCACCCACTGCCATCCAGCGAGCCGCCTGCAGCCACCTGGGCCCAGTATGCGGAAGTCAGGACAAAGAACACTGCCCTAAGTGTGAGCACAGCCTGCCAGCTGGGGGCCCCTCTTGGGGGCTGGGGGTCCTGGGAGTAGGAGGCAGACCCCAGGCAGATGCTGGGGACACCTCCAGAGGTCAGCCCACGCTAACCCTGAACTTCTGCAGAAATGGTGACATGGGGCTCAGGACAAGGAGCCCATCCTGCCAAGAGCATACGGGAAGGAAGCAGCCAGTGCCTGAATTCCAAGGAAGCGCTGCGGAAGACGAGTGCAAGTTCCCGTACGGCTTGGAAGCGGGAAAGTGTGCACAGGCCTCTGAGTTGCGTCAGCACGGAACAATGTCACTGGTTCAAAGGAGTTCCTAGAAGTGCTTGACCGACTGGCTGAGGCGGCCATGGCCTGTGGAGGAGGCTGGGCCTGTGTGCGCACTGGAATTTGGGAATCCACATGGCGCTGGCAGAACGACTGTGACTCTAAAGTCAAGAGCCGGCCGGCAGGGACAAGGCACCTTTCCTAACAAAGGCAACACGGCTTCCTGGGACTGAATGTGCCCTGTGACAGGGAACACCCCCTCCCTTCCCCTTCCCCCTTCCCCTCCCCCCCCCACCTTCCCTCCCCACTTCTAGGAGCTCATTTCCTACAAACGCCCAACACAGGGAGTGGCTGCTTCTGAGAAGTCAATGGAACAAATTCCAGGCCCTGGGGATCTGTGTGCCGCCGGCTGCCTCAGGCACAGGCTGCCTCCCGTAACCCCAGCTGCATGAGGGGCTGGTCTCCCTCACAGGATGGAGGCTTCCCGCCGGCCTTGCTGCAGGCCATCACTGAGCAGTGTCAAGCCACCGGCACTGATGCCCTCCCAGCCCTGCCCTTTCGGCTCCTCCAGGCAGACCCAAACCACAGTAACCACACTTGGGGCTACCTCAGCCGGGGCCACGTCGTGCCACTGTGGTTTCGCAAATGGCAGCCGACACAAATGTGCCAGAGAGGGACTAGCCAAGCCCAGGGACAAGGCCCCACTGGAGCACAAGGAAGGGGCAGTAGCTCCGCCACTGTAGCTGTGAAACCCCACCCTGGACACCACAGTGGGGGTGAGGCCAGACACACCCCAAGAATGAAGGGCTCTGGACACAGAGCTGAGGGGACACTCACAGACCTCATCCACATGGCGTCCCCAGCAGCTCTGACTCTAAGATGCCACAGAGCATGGGAAGCCAACGAGGCACCTGGGGCCTTGGGGCCTATGCTCACCATGGGCTTCGGGCAACGGGGTCAGCCGGGCACCCTTTAGATGGGACCGAGGCTTGGTCAGGGGTCTCCTGGCACCTCAGGGACTGGCCAGGCACTGGGTGGAGGCAGGTGTGAGAGCTGGGCCTCACTGCGCAGGTCTGTGCTGACTGCCCAGGCATAAATGAGCGTGTCCCGGCAGAAAGGCCTGGCTGGACGATGGCTCTGCCACCACCAACCACGTGACTTTGGGCAGGTCACGGCGCCATCAGGCCCTCTCCTAAGTCTCTCAGTAACTCCAGCTTTCAGAGGGTCAGTGAGGAGAGGCTCTCAAGAGGCCTGGACATAGAGAAGGTTGCCAGGCCCAGAGGGGCAGGAGACCCATAGCTGGCTACGTGCCTAGCCATGGCGTGGTGGTGCTGGATGCCACTCCTGGGCGGGTAGGGAGTGCGTGGACCCAGGTCCGTACCTGGCTTTCTGGCTGCAGTGGTGCTCCAGGCGTCAGACCGCTGAGCTGCCCTCCGGTGACCAGCATCAGGATGGATGTGCACCTGGGGGGACAGGACCAGGTGTGTGGAGCCCTGCCCACGTCCTGGGGGTGGCCCCTTACCATTCAGGACCACAGGACCCCAGCGCCACTTGCCTCCTGGAGGGGCAGGACCAGGTATGTGGAGCCCTGCCCACATCCTGGGGGCAGCCCCTTACCGTTCAGGTCCATGGGACCCCCACCCCCACCTGCCTCCTGGAGAGGGGGCCCCTACCTTATAGGACCGTAAGGCCCCCAGCCCCTCCAGGAAACCAGGGCCACCCTCGGAGGGGTCCACACTGAACACGATCTGAAAGGCAGAGGAAGCGCAGCCCCGTCAGAAGCCTGAGCCCAGAGCCCTGCAGGGTGTGCAGGCGTCCCCAGAGCACAGAGCCCTGGAGGCCACCTGACCTTCCACAGCATCAACCCCACACACAGAAGGCCAGACAACACCTGGGGGTCATGGGTTTACCAGCACCTGCCATTATGTAGTGCCAGGCCAAGGGACAGGACCTGGCACCTGCCTGATGCTTCCTTGAGCAGCGTCCCAGCGAGCTCTGTGTTCACCACACACAGGCCACCTCCACGCACTGGAAATGCAGCAGCCAGCAGGGCCTCTCCTTGCCGACTGGCCCCGCCCTCCTCTCTGTGCCCCTGAGGGCCCCAAATTAATTTAGAAATTCCACATGGCCTAGCGCGGTGGCTCACGCCTGTCATCGCAGCACTCCGGGAAGCTGAGAGAAGCAAATTGCTTGAACCCAGGAGTTTGAGACCAGCCTGGGCAACATGGTGCAACCCCAGGGTCTCTATCAAAAAAAAAAAAAAAGAAAAATTAGCTGGGCATGGTGGCATGTGCCTGGGGTTCCTGCTGCTTGGAAGGCTGAGCTGAGAGATCGCCTGAGCCCAGGAGGTTGAGGCTGCAGTGAGCTGTGATGGTGCCACAGCACTCCAGCCTGGGCGACAGAGACCCTGACTGAAAAAAACAGAGTCAACACATTCCAGTCAAAATCACAGCCAGATTTTTAAAGGAAGTAAACACACTGACTCCAAGAAGCACTGTGGAGAACGTGTCAAGACAGGCTGAAAAAGAGCAAGAGGCTGGGCACGGTGGCTCACACCTGTAGTCCCAGCACTCTGGGAGGCCGAGGCGGGTAGATCACCTGAGGTCAGGAGTTTGAGAGCAGCTTTGCCAACATTTAGTGAAACTCTGTCTCTACTAAAAATAAACAATTAAATACAAACAAACAAAAACAAGGAAAAATTGGTTCTGGCTGACACCAGGACTTCTGACAAAACACGGTGAACAAAAACGTGAGGAAAACAGTGCAGCAGGTGCCCCGTGGAGTCGGGAAAAGCTGAGCAGCTCGGTTAGCGCAGAACCACCGGCCTGGCGTGCTGGGAAAAATCAAGGTAGATTCTGCCTTTCACACCCGCACAGGTGCCATCAGAAGGCATGGAAGCCCAGACACAGAGCTCCATCGTGCTGCAGTGCAATTTGGAAAACACACAAGACGCGGTTTATCATCTTGGTTGAGAGGCGCAAGCTCAGGACAAAAACCTGACACCAAGGAAACGTCCGTTCACCAAACCTGTCACAACAATGGAAGAAAGTCCAGCAAGACTTGTGGGCGGCATGGGTTTCTCTGAACTCACAAGGAACCATGCACTTCAATGGGAAAAGGACGATGCCAGCACTGAGAGAAAGCGCGTGACCGCCATTCCCAAAAAGGGAGGCGCAAACAGCCAGAACAGGAACGCAAAGCCCGTAACAGGCCAGCAGAGCAGCCACGTCAGCCAAGCCACTGCCGCCAGAGCCCTGGAGACAGACACACAGCAGGGATTTGTGCACATGTGCGTGCAGACACCGTGTCTGGAACACAGACCTGGCGAGGTGTGGGGATTTGTGCACACGTGTGGTGCATGTAATTTTTTCTTTTTCTTTTTTTTTACTGTTTCCCAAAGAATGGTGCATGTAGTATGCATACAGGTGCGTGAGCCTGGGTATGCATGGAAGGAGAGAAAAACTTCCTCCCATTCCTTCCTTCCCAGCCATTTTCACTGGCAAGACAGTGAAACACAGGGCTTTGCCTTTTACCCAAGCACTGGCCTACAGGGAGGGATGGAAATAACAGAATGAATTTACCATGACACTGGTGAGCAGGGGCTGAGGCTGCCTCAGGAAACAGCTCACTTCGAAAATCCCTGTGCTGGGCAGGCACAGAAGCTCTTGCCTATAATCCCAGCACTTTGGGAGGCCAAGGTGGGCTGGAGTTTGAGACTAGCTTGGGAAATATGGAAAGACCCCAACTCTACAAAAAAATTTTTTAAAATTAGCTAAGCGTGGTGGTGCACGCCTGTGTTCCCAGCTACTCAGACAGCTGACACAAGAGGATGGCTTGAGCCCAGGAGGTTGAGGCTGCAGTGAGCTGTGATCAAACCCCTGCACTCTAGCTGGGGTGACAGAGCGAGACCCTGTCTTAAAAAAATAACAAAAATCCTCCTGTGCCTCCACCCCAGGGAAGCCTCAGGCACAGAGGAATGGGGGACCCAGCAGTCTCACAGGGGCTGGCCTAGCGGCAACTGGCTCCCCAACACAGCCTGGCCCTGCCCAGAGTTCACCCCCAGCTAAGCTGTGACTCCCCAGCACCCACCAGCCCGGCCCGGAGTTCACCCCCAGCTAAGCTCTGGCTCCCCATTCCCAGCCGGCCCTGCCCGGAGTTCGCCTCCAGCTAAGCTGTGCATCCCACATCCTCATCCTGGGACCACCAGCCCCACTCTGCCCCCACGGTCACCCATAACTCAGGGCTGCAAGCCCGGCCCAGCACCCACCCTGTGAGCACTGCCCACACCTGCCCAGCACACCCACGTCCCCACAGGAGCACCTGCAGGGGCTCAGGAGCAGTTGCAGCTGAGCACTGTGCTCAATAGTTCATCACCCCCAGGGCTGGGCAGACCTGAGTCATTGCCAGCGGCTACTGAGAGCAGACGCCAAAGGAAACTCTAAACTAGGGGAGCAGGGTTTGGTTCCAGTGCGGAGGAGACTTTTCCGTAAGTGGAGCCTGGGAAGCCACATTCCAGGAAGGGGAAGGTCGCAACCAGCACACACCTGCCCTCTAGGCCCTGATGCTGCAGGGCTGCCTGGTCTGGCCATGTGCTGCAGGTGCTTTGCAGCGACCCATCGGGGACATGGACGCAGGTCCGCCTGGCAGGTACATGGCCTCTGGCTTAAAGAGCCAGCCATACTCCAGGCAGGACAGCACAGTGGTCCTTGGCAGGCAGGAGCCACAGAGAGAGCGTGTAAGGGTCCTGGGATGCCGTGCCCTTGGGGAGGAGCTGGGAGGACAAGGCAATGCTGGCTTTCCAGCCCCACCTGCCACAGAGAAGACACAGGCTACAGGCTGTGGCATCACTGGCCACAGAGATGGCCGACGTGGAGAGAGGGCTGAGCCTGGGCCCCACCACCCTCTGTGCCCATCCTACCTGCTCCCTGCCCAGGCCTCACGCCTGCTCAGAGCTGCATCCGTGAAGGAGAAGGCAACACCTGGCTGTCCAGCAGCATGGACAGAGCACTGCAGTGTGCACAGAGGCCGGCCATACGTCCCGGGGTTCTGCGGCCACCCCAGCTCGAGCACCGCAAAGGCCAGGCAGACACTCTTGAAGCTGTCACAGAGCTGGACTGCCCCGGCCAATCCCGCCACGACCTCACGTGGCCAGGTGTAGCGTGGCCAGCACACAGACGGCCTCACATGGCTCCATGTGGCCACCTGTCCTGATTTCACCAAGGACTCATGGCCTCCCAGTCAGGGACTTGAGGGTGTGCTTCTAAAAACTCACCAAAGCCCAGGAGAGGCAAGAGTGTGCCCAGAGCACCTAAAAATGGGGCTTGCCCTCCACGAACCGGACAAGCACCTCTGCATCAGGGAAAGCAGGTGCAGGCGCTGCCAGAGGCATGGACCCAGGAGCAGAACTCACATGGGCATGATCCCCAAGCAGCCACCTGCCACCAGACCTTGTCCTCCACCATCCCTGCTCTCCCAGTGTGGGTTCAGGGCACAGGAAAGGTGCTGTGGGTTTGCCAATTAGGAACAGGTGGTGTGGGGGCCTTTGTCCAATCCCCAAGTCTAGAATCAGTAATGAGTACAGCAGGAAAAGGCACCTGCCCGGCTTCCATCGGGGGAGGAGATGTCACAGAGGAGCAGGCCCTACCTGGATGATGTCTGCCAGCTTCTGCAGTCCGGCCGTGTTGGTGAACACTCCAGCACCTGGGGGGCAGCAGGGCACTGACACCCACACCACAGGCAGGGGAAGCCCTGGCCCCAGCCCCTTCAGCCATGAGCCAGCTCAACCCAACTGCCAAGCTCCATCTCCCGCCTGACGGGGGGCCCACAGTGGATTGCAGCACCCACTCAGGGCAGGCAGCTCGCCCGCTCTTCCCAGCAGCCAGGAGAGAAGCCAGGCAGGAATGGTCTCCAAGGGGGTCAGTGGGACTTGAAAAGAGGCTCTATGGGCACATAAGGGTTGAAGCAGCAAGAGCCACCCTCCCCAGCACCCAGGAGTGCAGCAAAGACCCCACTGGGTCTGGCATCTTAAACCAGAGCAGCCCATGGGGACACTGTCCCTCAAAGCCTCTGGACCCCACAACCCTGAGCAGAAGCAGGACTTGGGTGGTATGGAGAAGCCAGAGGGTCCAGAACCCAGCTAGGGCCTCTGGCTGCTCTTCCCTAAAAGGGGAATAATGGGATGAGGCTGCAGGATGAAGCTGTCGGCTGCAGGACTAAAGCTCTATAGCAGTTGGCAAGTGGCACTAATGCCACATCCCAATCGGAAGGCCAGGCTCTGCGGACCTGTTCCTGCTGACGGCTGACAGCAGGCACCGCCGGGGGCCCCGACTGCCAGGATGGAAGGCCTGCACCCCGCTGCCCCATGCTGGCCTGCACTGAAGACCCTGCCCCAACACTCACGTCCTGCCAGGTGCTGGATGATCTGGTCCAGCGAGTCCAGGATGCATCCCTTGGTCTGAAACGTGAGCTGGGCTTCAGCAAACAGCTCAAAGATGTAGCTGCCAAGAAGAAGGCAAGCTTGAGCCTGGCAGGGGGGGAGGGGGTGGTGACCAGGCTGCAGCTTTGGGAACTTAAGGCAACGGCCGTGTGAGTTTCCTTCTCTCGGAAACAAACTGAGCCCTCCAGGGGACGCCAGCATGGGAGGTGAGAGGTGGAGAGAGGAGGCCTGGCCAGCAGGAGAACAGCCGCAAGGGCAGGGGCCGCCTATCGGAGGGGAGAGATGGGGTCGCTGGGGGGTTGTCAAGTTGTCAGGGGCTTCTGGGAGGTGGTGGCAGAGTCCCCAGAGCTTTGGAAAATGACAGTGATGGGAGCAGCGGAAGCTACAGGAGGGGCCCAGGGGGTCCAGGGTGGCCGAGGAGCCAGGTCATAGCCTTGAGCCTTACGCTGAGAGCACTGGCTCCACCTGGAAGCAACTGGGAGCCCCAAGAAGGTAGGCGCTCAGGCAGACGGCGCGCAGGGCCCAGAATGCGCTCTGCCTTGGTGGCTGTGTGCTGAGGAGAGCCCCCATGCAGGCCCAGCCCTGACTCCTCATCTGCCTGCAGGACAGATGATGAACCCTGCTGCCATGGCTGTGAAGACTAGAGCCCCGCACAGCATTCAGAACGTCCTGGGCCTCCCAGAGTCCAAAAGAGGTGGCAGCTGGGACACTCACGGTCCTGACAAGAAGGTCGTGTTCTAACAGGCACCTGTGCTGCAAATGAAGGGCTGGAGCAGGGTCCAAGGAAAGGCCTGGCAGGGGAAAAACTACGGAAGACCCAGGGCCTGGTGTGGGAGTGTGTGCTGCTGCTCTCAATGTCTCAACAAACAAATAATAGAAAGAGGGCACTCCTCCTGGGTCTCACAAAGGGAAAACAGAACTCATTGGTTTGTGGGGACCCAGGACTGCACTACAGCCTGTCTCCAGCTCTAGGCTGGGCCTGCAGTGAAGCGGCTCCTGCCCCACCTCTCACCTCCCTGGCTTGGTGACTCCGCGGTTGTCTCCAGGCAGCTCAATGGCATCGATGGCCCCCTCCAGGCGGAGCAGGATCACTGTGGGTCGAGCGGGTGTCAGGAGAGGCCCCACCCAGCTCCAAGGAGGTAGGAAGGGCGGGAGGGCAGCACTTACTCTTCAGCTTTGCAACATCCTCCAGCTCCATGTTCAGTCCTGCGTAAGAGAAAAGCAGCAAAGGCACAGTCCACGCTCGTGCCGACAACCGTGCCCTTCACGGGATTCCCGGCGTGGAACAAAGGGCAGCAACAAGGGAAGGGAGAGGCTACATGGAATCCACGCAGGCCGGATCCGAACTGCAGACACCAGGGGCAGCAGGAGCTGTTTTCCCTTTATTTATTTATTTATTTTTGAGACAGCGTCTCACTCTGTCACCCATGCTGGAGCACAGAAGTGTGATCTCTGCTCACTGCCACCTCCATCTCCCAGGTTCAAGCAATTCTCCTGTCTCAGTCTCCTGACTAGCTGGGACTATAGGTGCATGCCACAAAGCCCAGCCAATTTTTCTATTTTTAGTAGAGATGGGATTTCACTGTGTTGCCAGGGCTGTTCGCAAACTCTTGACCTCAGGCGATCTGCCGGCCACGGCTTCCCAAAGTGCTGAGCGAGAGCCCCTGAGCCCAGCCAGGTGTTTTACTTTTAGAACTAACATTTGTGAACACAACTGTGCATATGGATGTATCTCCATGGAAAAGACACAGAAACAATGACCAACCCAGTCACGAGCAACCCGTTGCTGCATCGCGGGTCTTGAAATTCCATCTTGCAGGAAAAGAAACCAGGGCTTCCTGGAGACTTGGCTGACTTCAGATATGGGGCAGGACACAAGTGTGAGAAATCCTGGCTCCCAGACAGCAAACAGGCCACAGCTGCCAGGGTCAGGACCCGAGAGCCCACCGAGAACACCTGAAGGTGGAGCAGCTGAGGCCCAGAGCGAGATTCAGGACAGAAACGCAATCTGACACGTTCACATACACACATTCAGTGATGATATTGGAAAAGCTGTTTCTCACCGAGTGCAATGGCTCACACCTGTAATCCCAGCACACTGGGAGGCTGAGGTGGGTGGATCACAAGGTCCGGAGTTCAAGATCAGCGTGGCCAAAATGGTGACACCCCATCTCTACTAAAAATACAAAAATAAGCCAGGCATAGTAGCATGTGCCTGTAGTCCCAGCTACTTGGGAGGCTGAGGCAGGAGAAGTGCTTAAACCCGGGAGGCTGAGGCTGCAGTGAGCCACGATCGCACCACTGCACTCCAGCCTGGCAACAGGGCAAGACTTGGTCTCAAAAAACAAAAAAAAATTTGCTTCCTTCCCAAAGATAAAAAAGACCAATAATAAGTAAAGAATCGATTCAACATCCCAAATTTGAAAATTGAGAAAAAAACAGAAGAAGATGTAAAGCATTTATCCTGCCTTTCCTGTATGAACGGGATCACACCTGGCATTTATCCCACCTTTCCTGTGTGAACGGGACAACACACGGCATTTATCCCGCCTTTCCTGTGTGAACGGGATCACACCTGGCATTTATCCTGCATTTCCTGTGTGAATGGGACCACACACGGCATTTATCCCGCTTTTCCTGTATGAATGGGACCACGCACAGCTGATGTGATGCAGACCATTGTCCTAAATCATTCCTGCTAACGACTAAGTTGTGGAATTAGCACACTACCATCTTTCAACCCCCCAGTAATTAACAGATCCAGGTGTTCAGCAGCAACACTGTTAGCATCAGAAGAAAATGGAAACAGGGTACTGTGATATGCCTGATAAAAAGGGCATCATCCCACCTGGAGCCCTGCAAAGCGCAGCCCAAGTCTAACTGGGGCTCTTAAGCTACCTAATTCCGGGTGTGGTGGCTCACGCCTATAATCCCAGCACTTTAGGAGGCCGAAGCAGGCGGATCACGAGGTCAGGAGTTTGAGACCATCCTGGCCAACATGGTGAAACCCCGTCTTTACTAAAATACAAAAATTAGCCAGGCATGGTGGTGTGCGCCTGTAGTCCCAGCTACTTGGGAGGCTGAGGCAGGAGAAGCTTGAACCCAGGAGGCAGAGGTTGCAGTGAGCCGAGATCATGCCACTGCACTCCAGCCTGGCGACAGAACAAGACTCCTCCTCAAAAACAAACAACAAACAAAACCAAACCACCTAAATGCACCGGGAACTCATGTGACTGCCCCTCCCGTACACAGATTAGACTCCTGCCCAAGTGTAACCGGGGCTCTCAAACCACCTAAGTGCAGAAAAGACGCGGAAACCGACAGGACTTCCCCTCCCGTACACAGATTCAGACTCTACAGGGTAAACGGCCTGGGCTCTTCAATAAATAAAATGTGAGGAAAAGAATGGACCCTGCTGATCATGGTAGCACACGCCTATAGTCCCAGAAGTTTGGCAGGCCGAGGCAGGAGAATCACTTGAGCCCAGGAGGTGGTGTCTGCAGTGAGCTGTGACGGCACCACTGCTCTCCAGCCTGGGTGACAGAGCGAGACCCTATCTCCAAAGGGGTGGGGAACGAACCGGGATGAAAACTGAAGCTCCAGTCCTGAAAGAGATGGAAGCAGCGCCCCCCACCACATGTCCCCCACGAGGTTCAACAAAAAGCCCTGCACTTCAAGCAACTACCAAAACTGGCGAGTGGAGAAGGGCGACGGTGGGAATGGGGCAGGTGGGGGGTTTCTCACATGTTATATAACCTGGCCGAGGTGCTAGGAACCTCGCAACCTGGAAACACCACAGGCACAAACCAAAAACAGCCCGAGAAAAGTCCTCTCTTCCAGCCAAAGGACCAGGAAGAGTACAGCCTTCTTGCTGAACAGAACTCTTCTGACCCAATTTGTCCCCACGCCAAGTGACCACCAGGAAGAGGCTGCAGCTCACCCCCCATGACGCATTGTGGCCACAGACCATGCCGTGTGCACGAGCAAACATCAGCAAAGAGGTGGCATCCCCTCCTCCCGACGGAACAGCAGCTGCAGAGATGCGGGAAGGAGACCTGTCACTCTCCCTACCCTGAGCCAAGCAAAGGATGGAAAGGGGTGGCCGTCCGCTCCCAGTTAGAGAGGCAGGGTTGGGGGACCAAGGAGACGAGGGAAGTGGGGCATTCAAAGCCCCAGGAACCCCGTCCCCTATTGCAGCGCCCTGTTTGGCAGTCTTGAGAGCGGGTGGCAGTGGTGTGCACCTGCCGTCCCACGGCTTTAAGAGGCTGAGATGGGAAGATCCCGTGGCCCAGGAGGCCGAGGCTACAGGGAGCTATGATCGTGCATTCCAGCCTGGACGACAGAGTGAGACCCTGTCACTTAAATATGTGTATATACATACAAAGGGATCCTAGAGCCAGAACACCTGAGCACTTCTGTGCTAAACGAATGACAAGTTTGGGAACTCACTCTCTACCACACAGCAGCCTTGGTGAGGAGGGTGAGGACGGGGCCACCCAGGGTCCAGGGTCCCCATGGTGTCCGTCCACACGTGTGATTTTAAAAGAAAATGGGGGAAGCTGATGCTGTTTACACCCAGAGACGCCCACATCAAAGTAGTGCCACAGCAGAAGAACATATGGAGATATTCGGACTCCTAGTCAGCTGTTTACAGAGACCATGTAGAAAACACGGACCAAGGCAGGGTGCAGCGGCTCACGCCTGTAATCCCAGCACTTTGGGAGGCCGAGGCGTGTGGATCACCTGAGGTCAAGAGTTTAAGACCAGCCTGGCCAACATGGTGAAACCCCGTCTCTACTAAAAATACAAAAAATTAGCTGGGTATGGTGGCGGGCGCCTCTAATCCCAGTTACTCGAGAGGCTGAGGTATGGAATCGCTCGAACCCGGGAGGCAGAGGCTGTAGTGAGCAGAGACTGTGCCATTGCACTCCTGCCTGGGCAACAAGAGCAAAACTCCGTCTCAGAATAAAAAGGAAAGAAAGAAAGAGAATATGGACCAACTGAACATACCCATAAAGGATTTCCACATGTGCCATGACTAGCCCTGTATGGAAATACGTCTCTGGACAAACACTGGGAAGGAACCTACAGGCACAGCAAGTGACATGGCAGCAGATTCGCAGGTCATTTAAAAATGCAAAATGCACTTACAGTGAATATATTTAGTTTTCCTTTTTTTTTTTTTTTTTTTTAAGATTGCCATAATCTGTATACCAGGCTGGAGTGCAGTGAAGCCATCTGGGGCAACCTCTGCCTCCCAAGCTCATGCTCCTCCCATTTCAGTCTCCAGAACAGCTCAGACCACAGGCGCACACCACCACACCTGGCTAAGTTTCTGGTAGCAGTGAGGTTTCGCTATGTTGCTCAAGCTGGTCTCAAACTCCTGGTCTCAAGTGATGTGGTTTTCCAATTTTACATAGTAGAGGCCAAGTTGATACTAGCTGGCAGAAGACGTAAGGTCTTCAGAAAATACCAGAACTACTGAACAGTAACAGCCCTTCCACGGTCTATAGGACCCTGAACAATTCACACCCAGGAAGCCTCTGAGAGAGGCTGATGCCATGCAGTGCCAGCCTGAACAGACGGTGCCCAGGGAGACCACACACAGCTACAGGGCAGGCTGCCCCCCACAGCAGCGCAGGGCTCACGACCCAGGAGCCTGGCTGTGAATACACCTGAGCTGGGGCGTCCATGCTGAACTCTGGGTGGGGCTTGCCCTGAAGCCTGGGGCTCAGGACCCAGGAGCCTGGCTGTGAACGCACCTGAGCGGGGGGTGTCCGCGCTGAACTCCGGGTGGGGCTCACCCTGCTGCACCACCTTGGTCTGCTCCTCCAGCACCCGGTCTATGACGTCCAGTCCTGAAGCCAGGTCATGGGGGGTCAGGTCAAAGGATGCCGATTCTTCACACATCTTCTCCTGGAGGCCAACCACACCCAAATCACCACAGGACAGGACAGGATCGGGGGTTCCAGGAAGCAGAAATGGGGTGGGGGGACAGAAGGCACAGGAAGCTGACAGTCAAGTCCCCAAAGCCACGTGCTGGAGTCTCTAAGGCCAGGCCACAAGCAAGTCCAAACACGACTGTCTGGCCAATGTTTAGAAATGATTATTTCAGGCCAGGTGGGATGGCTCACACCTGTAAATCCAGCACTTTGGGAGGCCAAGACAGGCAGATCACTTGAGCTTAGGAGTTCAAGACCAGCCTGGGCAATGCCGCAAAACCCCTTCTCTACAAAAAATACAAAAATTAGCCAGGCATGGTGATGTGCACCTGTAGTCCCAGCTACTCGGGAGGCTGACATGAACGCAGTAGGCAGAGATTGCAGTGAGCCAGGATCGTACCACAGCACTCCAGCCTGGATGACAGAATGAGATCCTGTCTCAAAAAACAAACAAATGATTATCTCACTTGAGTTGCCAACATTTTTTTTTTTGAGACAGAGTCTCGCTCTGTCACCAGGCTGAAGTACACTGGTGTGATCTCGGCTCACTGCAATCTCCATCTCCAAGGTTCAAGTGATTCTCCTGCCTCAGCCTCCCGAGTAGCTGGGACTATAGGCGAGTGCCACCATGCCCAGCTGATTTTTTTGTACTTTTAGTAGAGATGAGGTTTCTATGCATCTCTACTGGATGAGATGGCCAGGACAGTCTTGATCTTGACCTCATGATCCGTCCACCTTGGCCTCTCAAAGTGCTGGGATTACAGGCATGAGCCACCATGCCCAGCCACCTTTTTTTTTTTTTTGACACAGAATCTTGCTTTTGCCCAGGCTGGAGTGCAGTGGCATAATCTTGGCTCACTGCAGCCTCCGCCTCCAGGGTTCAAGCCATTCTCTGGCCTCAGCCTCTGGAGTAGCTGGGATTACAGGCACTCACCACCATGCCTGGCTAATCTTTGTATTCTTAGTAGAGATGGGTTTCACCATGTTGGCCAGGCTGGTCTCGAACTCCTCAAATGATCCGCCTATATTGGCCTCCCAAAGTGCCAGGATTATGGGCATGAACCACCATGCCTGGCCAAAATTTTTTTTTTTTTTTTTGAGACAGAATCTCACTCTGTCATCCAGGCTGGCGTACAGTGGCATGATCACAGCTCACTATAACGTCCGCCTCCTGGGTTCAAGCAAGTCTCCTGCATCAGCCTCCCAAACAGCTGGGATCACAGGCACCTGCCACCATGCCTGGCTAATTTTTTGTACTTTCAGTAAAGATGGGGTGTCAACATATTGGCCAGGCTGGTATCGAACCACTGACCTCAAGTGATCCGCCCGCCTCAGCCTCCGAAAGTGCTGGGATTACAGGAGTGAGGCACTGCACCCATATGCCAACATTTCTTAATTAAAATCTAGACTCCTGGCTTCTCTCAAGTCAGGAGACCTGGTCTACCATCTCACATGGCAACAAGTGCCTGGAACTAAGTGGGGGCTGAGGGTGGTCACTGAGCCCCAAGCCCGGGGCCCCACAATGGGGAGCCTCATCTCAGGCTTAGGAGTGTCTGGCACAGCTGACCCCAGGGGCCTTTCTCCAGCACCATTCCTGGGTCCACAGGGCCCTGAGCAGTGGCAAGCAGCGGCCACAGAGGCAGGGTGGGGGTGGCAGTGGGAGCCGGAGTGGGAGCATGCTAGAGCCAGCAGGTGGGGCCGGGAGGGCCTCTTATAAGCCACTCCTGCAGCTGCGGCCACAGGGGTGAGCGGCTGTCTCCACAACAGCCCTCCTAAGGGTCAGGTCATGCAGCCTGAAGAGCAGAGATGGTGCGGGAAAGACCACATGCCTGCTGCTGCCCTGGTGACAAAAGCCGAGGGCAGAGGAGACAGCCCTGGCTCCTGGCTGGAGGGAAGGGGTCTGGTGAGCAGCTTGTGGGGACCCATGCCTGAGGGGCTGGTCCTTGGCCCACCTGGCCAGTCTCCAGCGCCAGCAGAGGCATCGGAGCAGAGCAGGAGGCGTGGCAGAAGCTCCTGGTGTGCTGTCCTGGGTACCCAGGGCTTCAGGGGTTTGGCCATAGCCCCTCCAGAAAGGTTGCTCTTGACAGAGAAGCCAGGAGAGATAGAAGGCGTTCAGGAGGCCGGTGGGGACTCACCACGTTGTGAGCTTCATCAAAGATCACGACCGTCCCCTTCAGGTCAATGCTGTGTGCTCGGCGGCTCTACAAGGGGAAGAGAAGGGACAAAGCGCTGGAGCCGAGTAGGACAGGGCCCCTGTGGGCGCAGGCTCACAGAGACAGGGAAAGAGGGAAACCCAGGCATGTGTGGCGGGCACCAAACATCACAAGTGCAGACTCCACATGGTGCCAGCAAAGTCCAGAGGAGGCCTCGTCTGTTGGGAGGGCCAGATCTGGATGGCAACCTAGCAGCACCACGCCATGCTAACCAGCAGCTTACCGTGGGGGCAGACGCTCATGGGCAGCACGAAAAGCACATGCCATGCTCAGCAAGACGGCCACGACGCCCTGGGAGCCCCAGGCCACCGCAGTCAGGCAGCCACAGATGCAGAGGAGCCAAGAAGACCCAAACCCAGCAGTTCTCTGACCTGGCACACACTCAGGGAGATTAAAAATCCAGCTCCCGGGTCCCACCCACAGAGCGTCATGGGAGCAATCCGGAGTGGGACCCAACTTTGGTATTTTTAAATTTTCACACACCAAGATGCCCACTGTAAGTGTACTGAGTTCTGGTAGTGATGGACACTGTATAACCACCAGCCCCACCCCTGCTTTTTCTATTAATAGCACATCATATAAATGGAATAAAACAGTAGGTCCAGCCAGGCGTGGTGGTTCACACTTGTAATCCCAGCACTTTGGGAGGCCGAGGCAAGCAGATCACAAGGTCAGGAGTTCAAGACCAGCCTGGCCAACATGGTGAAACCCTGTCTCTGCTAAAAATACAAAAATTGGCCAGGTGTGGTGGCGTGCATCTATAATCCCAGCTACTTGGGAGGCTGAGGCAGAAGAATCACTTGAACCCGAGAGGCAGAGGCTGCAGTAAGCTGAGATCACGCCACCGCACTCCAGCCTGGGCGACAGAGCGAGACTCCATCTCAAAACAAGACACAGGAGGTCCTCCTCAGTTGGCTTCTTTGGGTTAGCACGTCTGGGACTCATCGGCTCCCTGCTGCTATGTGACCATAATCCATGCCCGTGGGCTGCTGCTAGTGTTCGGGTACCATGGTTTGTCCATTCACCTGTGGATGGGCTCACATGAGTTGCATCCCAGTTTTGGCAACTGTAAACAAAGCTCCGGTAAACCTGCACATTCAAGTCTTTTTCTCCTTTTTTTAAATTGAGATGGGGGTCTCCCTATGTTGCTCAGGCTGGTCTCAAACTCCTGGGCCAAGCCATCTCCAGCCTTGGCCCCTAGACTTCTGGGATTACAGGCATGAGCCCCTGAGCCTGGCACACAAACAAATCTCTGAACATAACCTCCCTTCCCTGGCTCGGCTGTTTGGCACACACGTTTGTGGAGTGGCTGCCTCACGCCTCACCAGCAATGAAGGAGACTCCAGCTGTTCCACACCCTCACGTAACGCTCAGTTCCCGGAATTCCGGCCATGTGGTGGGACTGCAGCTCCTCACATAACGCTCAGTTCCCGAAATTCCGGCCGTGTGGTAGGGCTGCAGCTCCTCACGGAATGCTCGGTTCCTGGAATTCTGGCCATGTGGTTGGGCTGCAGTGCTGGCTCCCTGTGGCCTTAACCTGCTTTCTCCTATGGCTGGAGATGCTTGGTGAATTTCCACATGCACAACTGGCCATTCTGTCCCTCTTGGTGAAACGTCTGTCCAGGTCCTTTCCCAGTGGTTAACTGGGTTGTTTGCTTAGTTATGAGAGAATTTTACATACTCTGGTCAAAGGTCCTTTGAAAATCAAAGGAGGGGCCAGGCACAGTGGCCCATGCCCATAATCTCAGCAGTTTGGGAGGCTGAGGTGGGCGGATCACAAGGTCAGGAGTTTGAAACCAGCCTGGTCAGTATGGTGAAACCTCATCTCTACTAAAAATACAAAAAAATCAGCCAGGTGTGGTGGCACATGCCTGTAGTCTCAGCTCCTCCTCGGGAGACTGAGGCAGGAGAATCACTTGAACCCAGGAGGCAGAGGTTGCAGTGAGCCGAGATCTTGCCACTGCACTCCAGCCTGGGTGAAGAGGGAAACTCTGTGTCAAAAAACAAAACAAAAAACAAAAACAAAAACAAAGAAAGAAATCAAAGGGGGCTGAAAAAATTTTTTAAGTCCTTTGAAAGATAGAAGCATTTTCTCCCTTTCTGTAACTGCTCTTTAATTAATTTTCTTAACTCTTCCAAAGAGTTGAAGCTTCAAATTTTGGTGAAGTCCAAATTTTAGTGTTTGTTTTTTTTTTTTTTAATTTTACTTTAGGTTCTGGGGCACATGTGCAGGTTATGCAGGGTTGTTGCATGGGTGCATATTATATCTGGCATTTCTCCCCATGTTATCCCTCCCCACCCTTCCCATCCCGCAAATTTTAATGTTTTTCTTTATGGCTAGCGTCTTGTATGTCCACACTAAGAAATCTTCGCCTATCCCAAAGGTGCAAGGACCCCTTGGGTTTCTTTCTAGAACTTTTAGTTCAGCTTTTACACTTAGGTTTATACAGAGGAAAGAGCTAAGATTCACTGTTTTCCAAACAGATATCCAGCTGTTCTAGCACCATTTTTTCAGAAAACCAAAAAACAACGTTCATTTTCTCTCTGAATTACATTGGTGTGTCTGTCAAAAACAATCACCGTGGGCCAGGCGTGGTGGCAGAGCCCGAATCTCAGCTACTCAGGAGGCTGATGCGGGAGAACTGCTTGAACCCAGGGGGCAGAGGCTGCAGTGAGCCAAGATCGAGCCGCTGTGCACCACTGGGTGACAGAGATTCCGACGGAAACAAACACCAATCACCATAGGCTGTGGGTCTGCTTGAGTTTCTGTCTTCTCCACAGGCCTGCGCTTGAGCCAGGCATTCTTCACCCTGACTTCCGCAGCTTTAGAGGAGTCTTGAAACCAGCAAGGTGCGTCCTCCACTTTTGTTCTTCTCCACTGTCACCTTGCTGTTTCAGATCTTCTGTGTGTCCATCAAAGTGTTAGATTCAGCTTACCCGCTATGATGTAACTGTCCCAGGGAGGGGCCTGGTGGAGTCAGACGCTCTCCAGGTGGTTCCCAAGGGCAGCCAGGGCTTACAGCACCGAGTCACCCACAACCACAGCAAATCTCACCAGCTCTCCGTTCCGCAATCGCTTCCCAGGAGTCAGCCCCCACTGCCCCACACTCGCCTCCTTACTTTCTCTGCTGCACCTGCTAGGGCTCCTCTCCGACTTGCTCCTTTTCAACTCAGCGTTCCCTATCCTGGGCCCTGCCCACTCGGCTCTGGATCCACCTCCTCCCTCTGCTCTATTTCCCTTCAATATCAGCTCACGTGCTTGCTCTTTTGCTGTCTACCTGTACCCACCACCAGAATCAAACCTCCACGTGAATGAAGCCAGTTTTGCTATGCCTAGAACAGCACACAGCACAACGGGCTCTTGATAAATATACACCCCGAGAATGAGCAAGTGAAGAGATCTGGAGAGGAAAACGCCACCATGTCCTCGTCACATGAACGCATGAGTCACTGACCCCGTGCACGGTGTCTGATCCCACCTGCACATAAAAAATGAGGGGCACAAAATCGTGCGGGTGAGCACATGCTGTTGGTGGGGAGTGAGCGTGGGGCTGAGGGGGAGTGGAGAGAGTGAGTGAGAGTGAGCTTGGGGCTGGGCCAGGCTGAGTGGGGAGTGAGTGTGAGCGAGCGTGGGGCTGGGCCAGGCTGAGAGGGAGTGAGAGTGAGCGTGGGGTTGGGCCAGGCTGAGAGGGGAGTGAGTGGGAGTGAGTGTGGGGCTGAGGGGGAGTGGAGAGAGTGAGTGAGAGTGAGCGTGGGGCTGGGCCAGGCTGAGTGGGGAGTGAGTGGGAGTGAGTGTGGGGCTGGGCCAGGCTGAGGGGTAGCGAGTGAGAGTGAGCGTGGGGCTGGGCCAGGCTGCGAGGAAGTGAGTGAGAGTGAGTGTGGGGCTGGGCCAGGCTGAGGGAGAGTGAGTGTGAGCGAGCGTGGGGCTGGGCCAGGCTGAGAGGGGAGTGAGTGTGAGCGAGCGTGGGGCTGGGCCAGGCTGAGGGGGAGTGAGTGGGAGTGAGCGTGGGGCTGGGCCAGGCTGAGGGGGAGTGAGTGGGAGAGAGCATGGGGCTGGGCCAGGCTGTGGGGTAGTGAGTGTGGGGCTGGGCACAGGCTGCGAGGCGGGGAGTGAGTGGGCTTCCTGTGTTCTTAGTGCCTCCCACAGACTGATGGGAGTAAAGAACTTGCACTGTCAGGATCATGAGTGGGCACTGGCCCGTGGACCACACCTGGAGGTCTGTCTTCACTGCCACCAGCGTACCCACACCCAGGGTGCTCACAACAGCTGACCCGTGGCCTGGGGCTGCTCACAAGTGTGTCTGGCCACGCTGAGCCCCTGCCAAGTGATAGAGTTGAGTCCTCCCGTCCACACCTGCTGCTCTGAGGCCCTGAACCAGCAAGGCTCAGATGGCCTTTCCTAAGCCCAGGGACACCCCCTGGACATCAGGAGTCACCAGATGCACAGACTGAGCCCCCACCTTGGCATCCAACAAATAATTGTACGGCATGAAGATGATGTCAGCCTGCTGCTTCAGGTTCCGGGACAGGTAGTAAGGGCACACCCTGGAGGAGAGAGGAGAGAAGGTGCTATGAGCACCCCATGCAGGGGATGACCCGAGGGCGGGGCCGCCATGTCTTCTGACCAGGAAGAAGCCTCATCCTGCACGTGGGGCCCAGGTGGGAAGCTGCTGTCTGGGATGGATGGGGAGTCCATGAGAATTTCCAACCCTGTGAGAATCATTGTCTCTTCAAAAACTCAATGGAAAAGAAAAAACAACCCTATTCCTAGATAGAGGTCATCAGAAACAAACACAACACAGAAGCACTAAAAAAAAAAGCAGAGCTGGCAAGGCAGTGGCTCACACCTATAATCCCATCACTTTAGGAGGCCAAGGTGGGCAGGTATCTTGAGCTCAGGAGTTTGAGACTGCCTGGGCAACACGATGAGACCCTATCTACACAAAAAACACAAAAATTAACCAGGCATGGTGGTGCGTGCCTATAGTCCCGGCTACTTGGGAGGCTCAGCTGGGAGAATTGCTTGAGCCTGGGAGGTGGAGGCTGCAGTGAGCCGAGACCACGACTCTGCACTCCAGCCTAGGAAGCAGAGCTAGACCCTATCTCACAAAAAAAAGGGGGAAGGGAGCTTTTCCCTCTAAATACAAGAAAGGCTTTATTACAACTTGAATCTCTGAAGCTATAATCTATAGACATAGTTCACATCTGCTGTCCTCAAAAGAATGAGGCCAAGCTACCAGCACCAGCATGAGAAGCCATTCACAATGCTGAGTGAAAACAGCAAATTGTGGAACACTCTGCAGCAAAACTGCATGACTCCACACGCAGACACAGGCCTGCAGGGTCCTGCAGACACAGGGTCCACGGTGGCCATCTGGGGTGGCTGAGGGCCAGGGACTAGGGAGGCAGTTTCACTTTTTACTTTATGTTCCTCAGAGGTGCTTAAACTTTTTCACAGTGAATGGTTGTTAGTTTCATAATTTAAAAAGGAACAAAGAAAAGGAAAGAAACACATCGGGGTTTGGCAGGCCACAGGAGAGCCGGGCCGTGGAAGGACATGGTGGGCATGGCCTCACCGACGGCTCTCACCTGTGCCTGCTTCCACTCTTGACCAAGTCCTCGATGTCCAGGATGGGGCTGGCCAGCTCCTGCTCCAGGCTCTTCTCTGTAGGTGTGAGGCAGGGGTAAACACACACCCTCAGGGTCCGCTAAGTCTCCCAGACCACAGGGAGATGCCCAGGATAGAACAGGTCCTCCACAGCGGGCAGGGCTGGGCATCCCCCCGCAACCGTGAACATGCCACAAAGCACCCACTGAGGGTCTCAGGTGCCAAAGGGAGGCCCCCACCCGAAGTGATCCCGAGGGAGTCCTCCTCTGCCCCAGAAGGCAGTCTGAGGCTGAGGGTGGATCCAATGAGGCCAGCAGGGTCCCGAGGGTTCTCTGCAACCTCTCCAAGACAGCCCAAGATAGGACAAGAGTGGCGGCCACACCCAGCTCTCCTCAGGACAGGAAAGGACAGCCCCTCAGCCTATCGCCCCAGCCCACGGAGGTGTCTCTCACAAACCCTTGTGATTACAGCCACTGTCACTCAGCTTCCCTGTCAACCACAACAGACCCAGAACTTCCAGCTAAAGAAGAACCAGGTTTTCCTGGGCTAAACGGTGGACCACCTCCCCGCAGCATGACAGCCATGGGAAAGGGCACTGCCTAAGCTGGCTGAGAGGCCCAGGGCAGAAAAGATCTCAGGGAGTTTGGGGGACGGCCTGCCCCTCCCTTGCCTCCATAGCACAGGCTCCCAAACTGGAACCACAAGAACTCCTTCAGGAGCTGCTTAAACACAGACAAGACCAGGGACCTCTTCTAACAAGCACCCCAGACTCTTAGGGCAGTCACATGTGGCAGTGGGGCCTCCTCCAGCTCCCAACTCCATCATGGCTATTTTGTGCCAGTCCTCAGCAGATGCCAGGTCCCCTGAGGGCCAGGACTCAGCTGCAGACGCCAGAAGCAAGTGTGTGCGCACACACACACACCCCCTCACACCCCAGCGATGACCCAACCCAGGACTCAGCTGCAGAGGCCAGAAGTGCGCGCACACACGTGCACACACACACACACACGCATACACACGCACACATACACGCACGCGCTCGCTCACACACACACACACACACACACACACACCAGCGATGACCCAACCCCAGATGCCCCCAGGGATAGCAGGGAAGGCAGGGGAGGAAAAGCACATGCCTTAGCAGCACCATAGCAACAGGCCAGCCAATCAGCACACGCTGCAGCACATAGCACTTTCCAACCCTTCCCTGGTGGAGAGCTGAGGACAGGAGCTGCGAGGGGAAGGGGACGAGGGGCAGGGCCATCCCTGAGGCTCCGCCCCAGGCTAACCCCAGGCCTGCTGTCCCTGCCCGAGTCCTCACAGGCCAGGAAGGGCACCAGCTCTCCAGCTGTCTCCTCATTCACCCAAAATACCTGCCTCCCTTCCTCTCATGCCCCTCCTGGAGCTGCAGCCCACTCCAAAGATGCCCAGGCCTGTGCAGCTGCTGCAGACACCACCGTCACAGCCCATCCAGGGGGCAAACAGGACACAAAGGTTCACAGCTAGGCAACGCCCCGCCAGGTCAGGCAGTGAGAGCCCAAGCCAAGGCAGACAGGCTGGGGGCTGGTCTGTGTCTTCTTGGACGGAGCCCACAGGCCGAGGGAGGAGAAAGAGGGGGGACCCAACACCCACAGGCCTGACACACATGGAAGCAGAACCAGGAGGCGGTCAACCACCTCCTCACCAGGGAGCAGGTCCAGCAACCACAGGGCGCTGCCCTTGTCCAGGACCACGGCCGGCCAGGCCCATGGTCAGCGTTCCACACTACTCCAAGGACCCCCGCTGCATGGGCCTAGGGACACCCAGCAGGCATTCCTGTCCTTGAAATCCGGGCGAGGAACTCAGAAATGATGACTGTTGACAATTTCCAACAACACATCTGCCTGCCCGTCCCAGAGTCACCTCCCACAGGCATCGCTGAGATGAGTGTGCAGCTCCCGTCAGGGAACCAGATACAGAACCCCTTCTCAGGACCACCAGGAAGGCCTGGACAACCACACATCAAGGTGACTGGGGCCTCAGTGCCATCAGACCGAAAAACCAGCAAACAAGAAGGCCACACAGAACACTCCTCAGCAAGTGGGGCGCTCCCTGCAGGGCCAAGTTCCATCCACGCTGTACATAGAACATGCCTCAGCAAGCGGGGGGCCTCCTTGCAGGGGCAGGTTCCATCCACGCTGTCTCTTTAAGGGGCAGGGCCCAGAGATGCCTAGTGGTGGGTCACGAGGGGGAGCACCGTCCTAAATGCAATGGCGGCTTTAGCGTCCTCAGTCCTGGCACACTGAGCACTCGACAAACATCCTGCAGATGGCAGCCTACAGGACCACCGCCGCCTTCTACACTCCAGGGCCACGTCACCCGAGGCTCGAGCCCCAACCCCGAGGCAGGAAACAGGGAACCTTGATCCCACAGAAGCTCAGGCCCCACTGACTGCAGACGTGCCACCTCAGGTCACAGAAAACACCAAAGGCACCAGACAGGGGCTCACCCTGCCACTGCCTCTGGGACACTGTGATGAGCCCCAGAAACCTCTGACACACTTGAGGAGCAGCCATGGGTGGAAAAGCACCCCTGGTCTCTGACAGGCTGTGGCTTCCCCGGCTAGGTTCTTTTCGCTCACTCATCCTGTCTCTGGAAGAAGCCCCAGGGCCTCCTGTATGGGACCCACAGGACTCAGCCTGGAGTCACACTTGGGGCTGTAATTTTTCGCAGCAAGCGAACATACAGCAAGGTCAGCACAGGAAAAAACACATGGGGCAGGGTGGGAGGAGGTCAGACACAGCTTCCAGGACACCCTCCCAGAATGGTATGAAGGCCAATCCCAGGAGCACCCACTGCTGGGCGAGCAACAAAATCCCAAGCTCCCTGAAAGGAAAGAAGGTATTCAAGGCCGGGCGCTGTGGCTCACACCTGTAATCCTAGCACTTTGGGAGGCCAAGGTGGGTGGATCACCTGAGGTCAGGAGTTCAAGACCAGCTTGGCCAACATGGTGAAACCCCATCTTAAAAAAAAGAAAGAAAGAAAGAAAGAAGGTATTCAGCAAAACCCTACTGTTTGCACCAACATTTTAGGTGCAGGAAGCCCCTCATCAAGAAATGGAAGGAGCCTTCCCAAAATCCATGACCCCAGGCACCAGCCAGAGGCAGTCTTGCCAGCTGGCTGCCTTGGACCACTGTGTGAGCTCTTCCACACAGAAGCCTAACACAGAGGCCTTGAGTCAGAAGACAGGGCCCAGGTACATGACTGCACTGGCCATCCCACCAGGCAAGCATGACCAGGCTGTGACACTACAGACCTCTGCCTGAGAGACTCACACACTTGAACCCCTCCCTGGTCCCACTGACCCTGGTCCCACCGACCCCAGCCCCACCGAGCTCCGCCTGAGAGACTCACACACTCCAACCCACCCTGGTCGCACTGACTCCTGCCCCACCCAGCTCTGCCTGAGAGAGACACACACTCCAACCCGACCCCAGCTGCAATGAGTTGCTTGTACCTTCTACGTTGTTGTAGAAATGACAGGAGTGACTTGCCACCTTCTTTCGACATAAGTGGATCTGGGGGAGGAAGGGCAAAGTGCGCGGCTGGAGCACGGCCAAGAAAGGACCCGAACCAGCCTCCACCCACCAGGTCCTCCCCTGCAGTCCCCCGGGTGTACTTCAAACGCTATCCCAGCGGGAGCAGAGCCTGGGGCTCTGGACACCCAGCAGCACTCGCCTCACGGAACCCTGAGCCACAGCGGAAGCCCAGGAGCCCACCTGCATGTGGTTACTCTCCAGCTTCTTCACTTCAGGGTGGATGCACAGCTGCTCCCGGGAGCCCAGCACACACACCTTAGGCCTGGTGGGAGAGGGCATGCGGGTGGGAGCCCAGCACACCCTCAGGCCTGGTGGGAGAGGACATGTGGGTCAAGGAGGAGCTGCCTCTAACAGCCACAGCGTGGTCCCGCAGCATGAGCTATATGAGGACACACAAGTGCCTCAGCAGCCAGCGGAGGAAGCAAGCATAACTACAACATGGCCCAGGCATGGGAGGGAGCAAGAAGACAGTGGGGGGGGGCCTGGACAGAGGGTCAAGACTCAACAGCTTCCACAGCACCCTGCCATTGGCCCTGCCACAGGAACCAGGACAGAACACCAAGACTCTGCTGGGCTCTGACAAGCGGCAGGGCCTCCTCCCACTTCATGTGCAAAGCTGCACTGCGGTCTTGCCCTACCCCACAACTGCCACAGCACCCACCACCTGCAAGGAGCTCAGGACGCCAGCCCAAGGTCAGCACACAAACGCAAAGCTAATTCCTCACAAGTCATGGATACTGGAGGCAGCCCAGGCCCCAGCCTACCCCTGGGCACCAGCACACTGCACGCTCCTGGGGAGCATCTAGAAAGACCACCACTCTCCACCACTACAGAGCATGGGCTGTGTACCCTGCACCATGCCAAGTGGGTTCTCTCGATGACCCTGAGACGGTGTGAACTTGCCCGACCCACCGGTAGGAGGTGTTCCGAAGCTCGCTGATGACCTGGGTGAGTTGCGAGTGGGTCCTGGAGGCGTAAATGATCTTTGGGATGTCCGTGTAGCAAGCTGACCAGATACAAGCAAGCACACAGGTCATAGCTCTCACACAAGGTTCTCTCGTGCCGAAGGCAGGTGGCATTCAGCTAACTCAGCTCTGCAGACAGCCAACAATCTGATACCCCAGACACTCGTTTATCAAAAGTGGGTGACGTGGGTATTCCACTGCCCTAATTCAGCAGAAAAGCCCAATCCTAGGTTTATACCCAGGATGGCAAGAAATTGTGTGGCACCTACAAAATTCTCCTTGAGCTCTGCTTGAGACGGCAGAAGTCCCCGTGGACCACCCCACCCTCAGCACCATCCCTTTCCCACCGTCCCCACAGGAGGCCAGGAAGGGCCTGGGAACTAGGTCACCTATGGGGTCTCCATCAGCAGCAGCAGCACTGCCCCAGGATGACAAGGCCCGATCTGGGAAAAGCTCCCCTTGCAGCCTCTCGGCAATCTTGCGGGCAGAGATGGTGTCTCGGAGGTGTTCTCGCCAGGCCAGCGTGGTGCACAGGAGACACAGTGTCTTCCCTGTGCCCGTGGGGCTCTCCAGGATGCCATTCACCTTCTGAACAGAGTTGGGAGCAAGGGTTATGGGGAAGCCAGGAAGAGGTGAAGCTGCACAAGCCACCCTGAGACAATCCTCGGCAGCCAGTGGGCAGCACTGTCAGGTGGTGAGAGCGCCACGCGACTGTGGAAGAGTCCTCGGGACACTTTCCACTCTTGCCCTAAAAGGCGTGAAGCAACTCTGCTGCCATCAGCAAACAATGTGCAGAACATTACGCAAAATACGACAGTATTTTTCAGCCTAAGGAGTAAGATGACTAATTAGGTGTCAAGTCCCAAAATAGGAAATTGTTCTGCATTTCTGGATCCAAACATTAACTGATGTCCTACATACCAGCTCTCAGATGGGAACCTGAGCCGCAAACTCCAGGAGGGGAAGGGTGTGAGCTGGGTACAGGAGGGCACCCAGGAGAAGGCAACCTGTGCTGCTGCCACCCCCTGCACCCCCAGACTCAAAGACCTTCAAGGTGAGGCTGGCCACCGCTGCCCCCTAATGGAAATCCTTCCTCCTGACCCTTGGACACCAGCCGCTCCTAGAGGAGCCCAGAAGCACTCCCAAGTCTGTTACCATCAAGGACGATCATTTTCACCTGTCAGTCTTCTCTCCTACCCCACCTGGAACACCAGCCCTGTTTTTTTTTTTGAGACAGAGTTTCGCTGTGTCGCCCAGGCTGGGGCGTAATGGCATGACCTTGACACCAGCCCTTTCTATGACAGAGGCTGCGTCTCGCACGGAGAGGCCTGGCTGGAACCGCCCTGGCAGAAGCTCCACCCGCGCCGACCCACCCATGGTCCTTTACTCAGGGCCTGTGCTCTACCTTCTGCAGACATTCCAGGACCTTGGCCATGTACTCCTGCTGGCATTTGTAGGGCTCGAAAGGGAAGTCTATGGTCACACCATTCAGGACTATCTTGGGCATATCAACCTGTTCTCAGGAGGGCTCAGAGGGTCGCTGACGGGCAGGCTTATTCGGGTCTGCGCGAAAAAAACCACTCCGAACGTCTCAGGGTCTCAGCCACTCCTGGTGATCGATGCGAGCACGTGCCCTGGGACACAATCCTGCTCTCTTCCAGAACCCCTATGGCAAGACCTGGGAAAAACAATAAGAACTGTTTGTGGACAGCCTTTGAGGGTACCGGGCTTTCCCGGGCATTTCCAGAAGTCCCTCCTGTGGAGAGGGTCGGAGAACCACCCTGGCATACCCCATCACGAGGAGCTGGCGGGGGACGAAGATGCTAAGCGGCCAGGCCTGGCCTTATCCTCCCGCCCCACAACTCGGTCCTTCTCTGGAAGAGACGCCCACAGTGCTGCGAGCTCCGCCTGCAGTAACTCGGTTACTTCCACAAGAGCGTGAGGGTTGGACATGCAAGCAGCACCCCTGCCGGCCAGCACCACGTCAGAGCCGAGGGTCTGAGCCTCCGGCCCTGCCTCTCCAGCCCTCTGTCCTCCTGGTGGTTGGAGGCCATTCCCCAGCCCGCCCGGGTGGGCAACCAGGTGCAGCCAAAGCAGCGAAAGAGCGTCCCGGGATGCCAGTCCATGCAGCCCTGGGCAAGCCACTCAACTTCTCTAGGCCTCAGTCCAGGGCGGCCTGGGAACCGGGACTAACAGACCAGACGCGGACACACTGAAAGACGGCCCTTCCCTCCAGTCCTGGCCGTGGGCTCCGCCAACGACACGGCGCCAGCTCACATAGAAAACTACAGGTCCCAGAATGCAGCGCAGCCAATCCACCAGCCCGCGGACCCGACGGCGGCGCGGGGCCTGCCGGGAACTGTAGTTTCGAAAACCGTAACGCGCCCACGAGCCGCTCAGGTAAAAGACCCACTTACAGGGTCACTGCGACTCAGTGCTCACTTGCCTCCGCGGCGAGCCTTCTAGAACCGGGGACCCTCAGGAACACAACCGACTCCACTCGAGCACCACCACACCGTCCGCCGCTGTTAGCCAGTTCGGACTTCGCGGGCTGAGGTGCGCAGTCGCCGCTGAGCGCGCTGCACTTCCGCCCCCACTTCCGGTCCGCTGCTTTGTGCTCCGGTCGGAAACTGTTTCCCCGCGGAGGGGGTCCGCCTGCTCTTCGGCTACTTGAGGTGTACGCGGCCCTTTGCGCGTTCCTTGCTTGGCTCCCCTGCCCAGTGAACCTCACTTCTGTCGCCCACAGGCAGACATCTGGGGTCCTGCCCGTCTCCTCCCTTGATGTCACCCCCCCACCAGGGTCTCCGTTCCACTACCACCTCCCTAGGCCAAGCCACCAGCATTGCCAGGAGAGCTGCACGGACCTCCTCCCCAGAGGCATCTTTCTTTTCACTGCCGACCGCAAGTGTGAGCCGACCGCTTTCCTGCAAATTTGAAAACGGCTGCCTGCTGCCCAGGACCCGGCTCCTGAGAGCCCTGACCGCCTCCTCTCCTTCCTCTGCCGCTCGGTCCAGCTTCTGCTCGGGTCACTGTCCCCACACTGGTCCGGGCGGGCCTCCCTGAGTCCCCGGCACCCGGCAGCGGCTGACAGCAGGGTGGACTCCAAGAACGGGGCCCGCACAGTTCTGTGGGGTCAGCCCAGCGTAAGCGATGTTTGTCTCAGGTGGCCGCAGCCCCCGTTTCCCAAAAGGCCCCAGGAGGAAGGCGACGCTGCCTGACCGCGCACGGCCAGCAGGCAGCGCTTGTTGACGGCTGTTTAACGTTCGCGGTTTCCCACGGACGGCGCATGCGTCTGCCGTGCGAGCCCACGCTCCTGCTGGAGACGGTGCTCGGCGGAGAAGCCGGTGCGCTGGCTCTCTGGCACCCGGCCCCCCGCCATGGGCCTGTTCTGGTGAGGGAACTGCAGGCCGCCTATCCGGGACTCAGCAGGGAGTTGACGATGAGGAGGCGCAGCCACACACACTTGTGGAATGGGTTTCAGTGCCGCCCATGCCTGCGGATGCGGTTCGGCCCTGTCCCCACCCACGTCCACCTCCAACTGTGACGCCCGAATGTGGAGGGAGGGGCCTGGAGGGAGGTGACGTGGATCTTGGGGTCAGTTTCCCCCAGGCTGTTCTCATGATAGTGAGTGCTCACGAGCTCCCATGGCTTAAAGGTGGCAGGTTCCCCTTCTTCCTCTGTCTCTCTCTGTGTCTCTCCTGACGCCATGTCAGACCTGGGAACTAGGACTAACAGATTTCGCCTTCTGCCATGATTGTAATTTTCCAGAGGGCTCCCCAGCCATGATCTCGGCTCACTGCAGCTTCCACCTGCCAGGTTCAAGCGATTCTTCCAGCCTGCCGAGTATCTGGGATTACAGGCATCCACCACCACACCCAGCCAATTTGTGTATTTTTAGTAGAGACAGGGTTTCACCATGTTGCCCAGGCTGGCCTGGAACTGACCTCGGGTGATCCACCCTCCTCAGCCTCCCACAGTACTGGGATTACGGGCATGAGCCACCTCGCCCAGCCAGGTAGTGTCTTAATAGCAGTGAGAGATCGGACAAATGCTTGACACACTTCTCCCTGGACGACCCTGAGATAAATCCTCTCATTGTCCACACTTCATGTGTGAGGAGGTGAGGCACAGGGTGTTTAGACTGCCCAGAGCCTGCCAAGGAGCCAGGAGTTTCACCTTTTGCTGCCACACACCCCATCTCCTGGAGAGCAGCGGCCAGAAAAGGCTGTGCCGTGGACTGAGCTGAAGTCTGAGTCATCTGCTCCTTGCCAGCTGCTAGCGGAGCATGCATTCTGGCCTGGGGCGGTCAGGAACTCCTGTACCCCTGCCTGCCTCCTCTAGTTGCTAACATAGCCACAGCTCCAGCAGACAGCAGGTGCTTGACGGATGTCTGTTGAATGAGCATTCTACTGAGGTACAGGGCTCCTCCTAGGAGCCAGGGTTAATTTCAAGAGTGCAGAAGTCTGATAAAAGTCACAGTTTATGAAAAACAGTTTTTTACATGAATTCTTGCTCTTGTTGCCCAGGCTGGAGGGCAATGGCACAATCTTGGCTCACGGCAGCCTCCGCCTCGTGGGTTCAAGTGATTCTCCTGCTTCAGCCTCCCGAGTAGCTGGGATTACAGGCACCTGCCATCACACCTGGCTAATTTTTGTATTTTTAGTATAGACAGGGTTTCACCATGTTGGCCAGGCTGGTCTTGAACTCCTGACCTCAGGTGATCTGCCTACTTCGGCCTCCCAAAGTGCTGGGTTTACAGGTGTGAGCCACCACAACCGGCCAAAACATTTTTTTTTTTTTTGAGATGGAGTTTCGCACTGTTGCCCAGGCTGTAGTGCAGTGGTGCAGTCTCAGCTCACTGCAATCTCCACCTCCTGGATTCAAGTGATTCTCCTGCCTCAGCCTCCCGAGTAGCTGGGACTACAGGCATGCACCACCATGCCCAACTAATTTTTTTGTGTTTTTAGTAGAGATAGAGTTTCACCATGTTGCCCAGGAGGGTCTCAATCTCCTGACCTCGTGATCTGCCCACCTCAGCCTCCCAAAGTGCTGGGACTACTGGCATGAGCCACGGCGCCTGGCCACATATTTTTTTTTTTTTTTGAGATGGAGTCTCTCACTGTCGCCGGGGCTGGAGTGCAGTGGCGTGATCTTGGCTCACTGCAACCTCCCGCTTCCAGGTTCAAGCAATTCTCCTGCCTCAGCTTCCTGAGTAGCTGGGATTACAGGAGCCCACCACCACACCCAGCTAATTTTTTGTATTTTTAATAGAGATGGGGTTTCACCATGTTGGCCAGGCTGGTCTCGAATGCCTGACCTCGTGATCCACCTACCTCAGCCTCCCAAAGTGCTGGGATTAAGGTGTGAGCCACCTGCCCCCCCACTTTTTTTTTAATTAGCACATGTGCATATGAAAAACATCTTTGAGGTGGGGAGGGGCGCCTGGACTGGGCCAGGGGCGGTAGGGGCATGGCTGGACCATGCTGGGGTCCCAGGCTTCACGCTCATGCCGGCCCACCGCCCCCAGGATGTGTTCCTCATGATCTGGCACCACAAGACCACCATCTTCATGGAAGCCAGGGAGTCCAGCACGTGTTGGAGCTAAAGTGCATTGTCACAGGCATCCTCAAGCGGTTGCCTGACGAGCAGCAACTGTACAAGGACAACCAAGTCTCACATGATGGCAAGACACTGGGCAAGTGTGGCACCAGCCAAGCAGCACGGCCACAGGCCCCTGCCACAGTGGGGCTGGCCTTGCAGCAGAGGACACCTGTGAGCCCCTGTGTGCCCAGCCATTCTCAGCCTGCCCGAGCTGCTCGACGTGATGAGATGCAGGGACCCAAGAAGCAGTGCCAATGTAGGAGTGGTGCAGTGAGGGCGCCCTAGAGGCCATTCCCCCCGATTAAAGAGATTTAGAAAAAGAAAAAGAAGAAGAACATCTTTGAAATGCCTGCTCATGCACTTTCTGCAGCTGACCTTGGTGAGAAGTTAAAATCTGCTCCAAGACCTGGTGCTATATTGGGGCAAACAGTCGTACAGCTACTGTGTGTGCCTGTTAGCACACTGACAATCAGTACACCTATGGCGTGTGCCTGCTAGTGCACTGAGAGTCGGTACAACCATGGCCTGTGCTTGCTAGCGTGCTGTCAGCATAGCCGACAGTCAGTGCCCCCGTTGTTTGTGCCCAATAGCTGTGTACATCTACTGTGCTCCTGGCACTATGCCAGGGGCTTCCACACACCTGGTCCCTGTGCTCCAGATGAGGACACAGAGGCTCAGAGAGGGTCTGGCCAGAGTCACAATGAGTGTGAGGCATTGCAGTGCTCTGAGCCTGACTGGGCCGGTCTTACTCCACCCACATGAGAAGACTCTGGAGGTCCCAGACAGGGGTACTCCTCTTGATCCCTAGCACCTGTGTTCCAGCACCTGGAGTTGGAGTCCATCAGAAGGACGCTGACTGTCCCCAACTGCCACTGTGGTGGCCAACAGGTAGGACACGGCTGCGTTGTGGTGGGCAGCTCTGTGTGCCTCTGCACCCTTCCTCCTCCTTCCCAGAGCTGGGTTCCTAGGAATGGCCCAGGGGCTTACTCTGTGTGTATATTAGTTTGGTAGAGCTTCATAGCAAATCACCACAAACTCAACAGCTTAAAACAACCCTCAGTTATTACCTCCCAGTTCCTAGTATCCCAAGGCTGAAACCAAGTGGGCTGAGTTCTTGTGTGGAGGCCCTGGGGTCAAACCTGCCTCCAAGCACATTCTCTTCCTGTTGGCAGAACTCACTTCCTTGCCATTGAGGTCTTGTTGTCTTGCTGGCTGTTGGCTGGGGGCAGTTACCATGTGGCCCCTCATCTCAACAGCAGAGAACCTTCTTTGCTTTGACCCCTCCAATTTCTTCAACCAGTCAGAGGAAACTGCTTTTAAAGTGCTCCTGTGATGGGCCCGCCCGATGACCCTCTTGTCCTAAGTGCTACCTCTGTGCCACATGGTGTCACATTCTTGGGCATCAAATCCACCAGCCTCACAGTCCCAGGGACGACACCCACTTGCATGCAGGGCTCGGGACTCTCCAGGCCGCCCTGGGGTGTGGTGGCCTCGGGTGCCCCAACACACACTGGAGCTGACGCTTGCCCTGGTTTTCGCATTGCTGAGCCAGCTTCATTGCTCTGCAAGTCTCCTGAGGTTTGCCAGAGTTTTACTCCTGGCTCCATGACTTAGTTGCTTGTAGGGCAAAGCAATTCTGGCCTGGGCAGCTCCATCCCTGCAATGGAATGACCCTCCATTTATCTATCAGGCTTTCCCTTTGGGAATTATGAGGAGAGGGGGAGGCAGGAGAGCTTGCCCCCTACTCACTAAGCACACACAACCCTGGCACCCCTCTTCTCCATCGCCGGGGGGCCGCGTCATTGTCTCATCTTACAGCTGAGAAAAGCCCAGCATGTTGAGACAGTGCCCCTGGCCTTGGCCATGCAGTGAGTGAACCTCAGAGCCGGGCGGGAACCCACCTCTGTTTCAAGCAGAGCCTTTGTTCTGGCCTCACCCCTCCACTTTCACGCTTCTCTGCTCAGATCCTACCCATCCCTGGGCCAACAGGAGATGCCCCTTGGAGGCCTCCGGGCCAGCATCCACCCTGTGGCTGTGGCATCCTCTCCGATGGCAGCCACAGACCTAGACCCTGTTGGCACCAGCCCAGAATTGAGGGGCCTGGGTGCAGGGCTGGGCGGCCCTACCCCTAGGGTGGGGCCTCCCCTCCCGCCTGGCCCCTGCCCCACCTGCCCTGCGGAACCGGGGCTCATCTCCACCCTACTCTCAGGCCTCACAAAGCCAAGTAGTGGAAGCAGCTGTCCTGCTGTGAGCAGTTGTAGGGAGGGGGTCTTGTTGCAGTCCGACCCCTCCTTCCCTCCTCCGCCGTTTCGGTCTGAGGGCTGCGGCCCCTTCGGCAGCCAAGCGCTGGCTCCTCTCTCTCTCTCTCTCTCTCTCTCTCTCTCTCTCTCTCTCTCTCTCTTCCCTCTCTCTCTCTCTCTCTCCCCCCCCGTCTCTCTCTTCCTCCCTCCCTCCTCTTCTCTCTCTCTCTCTCTCTCTGTCTCTGTCTCTCTGTCTCTCTCTCCCTCCCTCCCTCTCTCTTCCTTCTCTCTCCCCCCCGCCGCCGCGCCCGCCTCCCGCCCGCCGTCGCTCCCTCCACCCCTCCCCTCCCCCGCACTGCAGCACTCGCCATCAGCAGCTCCGGCCGCCACCCGCGCCTTTCCAGCCTCCGCAGGCCCCGCCGCCGCCAGCACCATGGCCAGCACCCTGTCGGGTAGGCGCCCGGGCCGTGGGCTTCCTGGGGCGGCGGGGTCTGAGCGGGGGCCTCGCCTGGCCTCGCCTGAGGCCGGGGCCGGCTGCGGACGCCGGTTTCCCTTCTCCAACCCTGCGCATGACGACCCTGGGCCTGACCAGCCCGAGCTGGGGGCTGCGCGCCCCAAAGCCAAGGGCAGGGGCTGCGGCGCGGGCGGGGCTGGAGGGGCGCGAGGAGGCGCTGCGCCGGAGGGCGCTTGGGAAGCGGACGCCGGGCTTGGGGGCGCCTCGCCCCTTGGGGAGCCGCGTGCCACGCAGGGGGCGCCTGCCGCAGGGTGGCTCCGAGGCCGGGGCGTGGGCTCGTGACCGGGTGGGCGCGCTCGCCTTGTGCGGGCGGAGCCCCTGGGGCGTCGGCGACCCTAGATCTTGGTCTCACGGAGCCTTCGCGGCGAGGCGAAGAGAGGGTGGGACCCTCCGCCAAAGCCGCAGCCCGGACGGGTGCTGCCTGAGCCAGGGGTGCGCAGGGCTGGAGCGGGGGCCGAGAGAGGGGGAGGCCAGATGCGGAGCCCGGAGTGCAGGGACCGCGCCCTCCCCACACCGCGGCGGCCTCGGGGACCTCCCTTCGCGATGCCCGGGCCCTCTGCTCTGGCCAGAAAAGCCACAGCCCTCTGCGCCGCGGGGTGGGGGATGGGGGAGGGGCCGCTCCATTCCCAAACCCTCCGGGACGAGAGGGGTCCGCCCCTCCCGCCCCCTCCTCCTCCGCAGGCTGACCCCTCCCCGCCCCGCCTTCCAAGGCGGCGCCCATCCCGCCCCCTGGCTCGTCCCGCGTGAAGCTCAGCCGGAGGGGCGGGTGCAGGCCCAGGGCGGGGAGGTGGGGAGGATTCTGGACCTAGGGGAGCTGCTGGCTACCCCGGGCGCGAGGACGCGAGACCCGCCCCTCCCCGAAACGCTCTGCTGCGCCCAGAGGCCTTAGAACCAGCTTCATTTCTTTGCTAGGCGTCCAGGAAGACGGGACGAAGGGCCCCCACCTCCTTCCCATCACCGCCTCTGCCCACGAACTGCACGTCCTCTCACCTCTTCTTCTGCCCTGGGTCAGGTGGCCGCGGTCCCTTCCCGAGCTAACAGGTTCTCTCCCTAGTGCCCGCCCTGACCCCGCTCCGCAGGCCCCACGGGCTTGGGGCGCCAAGTGACTTCAGCACCTGCCAGGAGGGGACGGTGTGTGTCACTGACCACATCTCCCCACCTGTCTGGGAGTCGTATCCATCTGTGCTTCCTTCCTCTGCCTCCTCCCGGGCACCACCAGGGATACTGGGAGGGTCTCAGCGGAGGGGACTCCCCTGCTGCCCCTGAGGACAGCTCTGTCCTCTCCAGCTGCCTCCTGTCCTTTCCTGACAGCCTTTCCCTGATGTGGCCTCCCCCTGGGCTGGGTTCCTGGGGCTGAGCTGGGAAGGCGAGGCCATCTCGGCATCTGGCACTTGGCTCATCACACTTTTGTGGGCTCTGCTCACATTCTCCTTCTGAACCCAGAGTCTGACCTTCTTGAGCTGTGTGGTCTTGTCCAAGCTGCATAACCTCTCAGGACCTGGGTCTCCTTATCTGGATGGAGGTGATGGCACCTCCCCTGGAGCTTGTTCTGAGGCTTCAATATTTCAGGAAAGGTGCTTGGCCACTTGCCTGGTGAGAGATGAATGCTCACCGCACGCCAGGCAGTCTGACTGTGGTAGCCACATTTCTGAGTCTCCTGCCCAGGTAAAGGCTCCCGCCATTCTGGGCTCTTAGCACCATGAGAGGCAGCCTGGGTGACGGTGACCTCCATCTGCCCCTGGGGGAGCTAGGAGCAGCCTCCAGGGGTCAGAGGACATGGTGGTCCCCCTGCCCTCTCAGTTCTGGACAGACTCCCCACCTCCAGGAGCTCTCGACAGGAACCTACAGTCAGGCCCAGGCTCATGACCCGGCTCTCATCTGGCGTGCTGTGTGATGCTGGGTGGCCTCCTTTCCTCCTCTGTAGAAGTGAGGCTGATAGGCCAGGTGTGGTGGCTCACACCTGTAATCTCAGCACTTTGAGAGGCCAAGGCAGGTGGATCATCTGATATCAAGAGTTCGAGATCAGCCTGGCCAACATGGAGAAATGTCATCTCTACTAAAAATACAAAAAATAAGGCCAGGCTCAATGGCTAATGCCTGTAATCCCAGCACTTTGGGAGGCTGAGGCGAGTGGATCACCTGAGGTCAGGAGTTTGAGACCAGCCTGACCAACATGGAGAAACCCCGTTTCTACTAAAAATACAAAATTAGCCAGGCATGGTAACACATGCCTGTAGTCCCAGCTACTCCAGAGGCTGAGGCAGGAGAATCGCTTGAACCTGGGAGGCGGAGGTTGCAGTGAGCTGAGATCGTGCCACTGCACTCCAGCCTGAGCAACAAGATCAAAACTCAGTTTTAAAAACAAAATACAAAAAATAAACTGGGTATGGTGGTGTGCACCTGTAATCCCAGCTACTCAGGGGGCTGAGGCAGGAGAATCACTTGAACTGGGGAGGCAGAGGTTGCAGCGAGCTGAGAGCGTGCCACTGCACTCCAACCTGGGTTACAGAGCAAGATCCCATCTTAAAAAAGAGAGAAAGAGACGGAGTAGTGCCCTGAGGCCCTGGGTGGGAGGACTTTTCTGGCTCCCGCTGTGTCTGTGGAGAGGTGGTCTGGATGTGTCTGAGTCTCAGCATCCTCCTTCTGCAATGAGAGGCAGAAGACTTGCTCTTTAAGCCTCACCAGCTCTGAAAATACTGGTCCAATGTCCTGCCTGGCCCTGGGTCAGCCCTGCCCCATGTGCAGGCTTCACCCTGCTTGCTGTCTCTAGCATAGGCCAATTCCTGACCTGCTGTCCTGCCACCTCCAAACTGCCCTTCCTTCCTGCAGCGAGACCAAAAGGGAGGCCTCCCTCTCAGGCTCCGTCCTGCGGGTGCCCGGTCGCACTTGCTCCTTCAGGGTCAGTCTCCTGGGGTAGAAGCTCCTCATGGGCCATCAGCTGGGAGAAGCCAAGCCAGGGCGTCTCTGTGGCCATCATATGCTGAGCCACGCCTGTGTTTGCAGACACGGGACCCAGTTCCTCACCTTTCAGCTGGAGACACCTCACGTGTCTCCTGGGCAGAGCCAAGACCTGTGAGAGGTCTGACCTGCGTGACTGCCCCTGCCCCTTCTTTTCTGATGATTCAGGTGCTCACACCTGCCCCCGAATTGCCGCCAGCCTTCCATCTGCTGAGGTGGCAGTAAACTGGAAGGGGGCCTCCCTGGTGTTTGTCCTTCCTCTGTATGCCTGCAGCTCTTTTTTTCTGTGAAAATTTCGGGCTTAGGGTGGACAGGGGTTTTAAGCAGCTGTTAATCACGTTTTCTGGCCTGTATGGTAAACACATTCAGGGTTTTGGTGTTTTTTTTTTTTTTTTTTTTTTTTTTTTTGGTGTATTGCCCTTTTGCCCAGGCTGGAGTGCAATGGCAGAATCTCAGCTCACTGCAAACTCCGCCTCGCGGGTTCAAGTGATTCTCCTGCCTTAGCCTCTGGAGTAGCTGGGACTACAGGCACCCGCCACCACACCTGGCTAATTTTTTATTTTTAGTAGACACGGGGTTTCACCATGTTGGCCAGGCTGGTCTCGAACTTGGGACATCAGGTGATCCACCTGCCTCGGCCTCCCAAAGTGCTGGGATTACAGGCCTGAGCCACCGCCTGTAATTTTTGATGTGTGATGAGGAAGGACAATCTGAATGATGGGGGCCTGTAGTCTGTGACAGGGATCTGGGCACCAGCAGAGTTAGGCCTGCAGGGGCCAAGTCCCTGCTTTCCTGTCTTCTCTCAGGACCCAGATGTGTTCTGCCCCAACCCCAACTCCCTCTTGCTCTCTCCCTCCCCTGCCCTCCTGAGCACAGGGCTGGCCACCTCCTCAACTCCTCCAAATGTCCTCCATGTCTCCTGACCTGCTGCTATGGACCAGGTGGCTGGCACACCTTCTAACCCCCACATCACATGTCCTGGGATATACCCTTCTTCCTCCTTTTTAAAATTAAATTTTAATAGGCTGGGCATTGTGGCTTACACCTATAATTCTGGTGCTTTGGGAGGCTGAGATGGGAGGATCCCTTGAGGCCAGGAGTTCAAGACCAGCCTGGGCAACAGAGCGAGACCATATCACTACAAAATATTAAAAAAAAAAAAAAAAAGAAGCAAGAAGCTGGTGTGGTGGTGTGCGCCTGTAGTCCCAGCTACTGAGGTGGGAGGATCACTTGAGCCCAGAAGTTCGAGGCTGCAGTGAACTACAGCTGCACCACTGTACTCCAGCATGGGCAACAGAGCACAGTCTTGTCTCTAAAAAATAAAAAAGCCTATAATCCCAGCACTTTGGGAGGCTGAGGTGGGTCGATCACGAGGTCAAGAGATGGAGACCATCCTGGCCAACACGGTGAAACCCTGTCTCTACTAAAAAGACAAAAAAATAAGCCGGGAGTGGTGGCACGTGCCTGTGGTCCCAGCTACTTGGGAGGCTGAGGCGGAAGAATCGCTTGAACCCAGGAGGCGGAGATTGCAGTGAGCCAAGATTGCGCCACTGCACTCCAGCCTGGTGACAGAGCAAGACTCCGTCTCAAAGAAAATAGTAAAATAAAATAAAAATAAAAATAAAAATAAAAAAGGCCAGGCGTGGTGGCTTATGCCTGTAATCCCAGCACTTTGGGAGGCCGAGCCACATGGATCACCTGAGGTCAGGAGTTTAAGACCAGCCTGGCCTACATGATGAAACCCTGTCCCTACAAAAATTAGCCAGGCATGATGGTGTGTGCCTGTAATCCCAGCTACTCAGGAGGCTGAGGTGGGAGAACCGCTTGAACCTGGGAGGCGGAATTTGCAGTGAGTTGAGATCGTGCCATTGCACTCCAGCCTGGGTGACAGAGAGACCCTCCATCTCAATAATAATAATAATAATAATAATAATAATAATAATAAATAAGATAGGCTGGGCACGGTGGCTCACACCTGTAGTCCCAGCACTTTGGGAGGCCAAGGGCGGCAAATCACGAGGTCAGGAGATCAAGACTATCCTGGCCAACATGGTGACAACCCGTCTCTACCAAAAATACATAAATTAGCCAGGTGTGGTGGTGGCATGCCTGTAGTCCCAGTTGCTCGGGAGGCTGAGGCAGGAGAATTGCTGGAACCCCGGGAGGCAGAGGTTGCAGTGAACCAAGATTGTGCCACTGCACTCTAGCCTGGCAACAGAGTGAGACTCCATCTCCAAATAAAATAAAATTAGTAAAATTAACTTTTAGTAACACAAAAAATACATGAATGGATTTTGCACGTGAAAAATAAAATCTGACAAGTCAGGTCAAAGTCCCTTGTGAGGCTCCCCCACCTGGTTCCCTCCTCCCCACTGAAGACAATGACCAAGACAGGTGTCTTTGTCTGGCTTCTTGGCTCAAAGGCTCTGTCCTTCCCCCAAAGGCTCTTGAGTGGACCTGCCCACCCTGGGATTCCTTTTTGCTCATCCTTGCACCCTCTTGGGCTCTGTGCTGCTCTGTCCAGAAAAGTATAGGTCACCAGGAAATTTAGGTCAGGACAGGCCATTCTCTATACTGGTCACAGGAAGACCCAGCTCACCATGAAAGGCTGGATTATGTCTGCCCTGGGTCCTGTTTCTTTTTTTTCTTTTCTTTTCTTTTCTTTCCTTTTTTTGAGACTGAGTTTTGATCTTGTTGCCCAGGCTGGAGTGCAATGGCGCAATCTCACCTCACTGCAACCTCCACCTCCTAGGTTAAAGCAATTCTCCTGCCTCAGCCCTTGAGTAGCTGGGATTACAGGCATGCGTCACCACGCCCAGCTAATTTTGTATTTTTAGTAGAGACAGGGTTTCTCCATGTTGGTCAGGCTGGTCTTGAACGCCCAACCTCAGGTGATCCACCTGCCTTGGCCTCCCAAAGTGCTGAGATTACAGGGCTGAGCCACCTTGCCCAGCCCCTTTGTTCTGTTTCTCTAACACCAATGGTTTTCTCAGTTTTACGGCAACTCAATTTAAAACACTGTAATGGGTGAGACTTGATCAAAAAGCTTCTTGTCCACTTGAGCAGTTGTCCACGTTCCTGTCTGCTCCCTTGCAGGATGTGGGTAGGTGGCTGTGCTGCCTTTTCCTTCAGGGAAGCTAGACTCCCTCTCCTGGAGTGTGTCTCTGGACCCACACCTGCTTCTGCAGCCAGGGAGTCAAGGGCATGGGCCTCAGAGCCTCCTAGTCTTTGGGATCTGCTGGAGTAGTGGGAAGAACACAGACTACCTGGGATTGCACTTTGAGGACTGCCAGCTGTGTCACCCCAATACCTCAGGCTCCAGGGTTGTTCCTGGTGAATGGGGTGACTGTATTGGGCTCAGAGGATTTTTTCTTTTTTGAGATGGAGTTTCACTCTTGTTGTCCAGGCTGGAGTGCAATGGCAAGATCTCAGCTCACCACAACCTCCTCCTCCCGGGTTCAAACAATTCTCCTGCCTCAGCCTCCTGAGTAGCTGGGATTACAGGCACGCACCACCACGCCCAGCTAATTATTGTATTTTTAGTAGAGACGGGGTTTCACCATGTTGACCAGGATGGTCTCGATCTATTGACCTCATGATCTGTCTGCCTCGGCCTCCCAAAGTGCTGGGATTATAGGCATGAGCCACCGTGCCCGGCCCGGATTTTTTTTTTTTTTTTTTTTTTTGAGACAGAGTCTCTCTTTGTCACCCAGGCTGGAGTGCAGTGGCACTATCTCGGCTCACTGCAACTTCCACCTCCTGGGTTCAAGCGATTCTCCTGCCTCAGCCTCCCGAGTAGCTGGGATTATAGGTGGGCACCATGTGCCTGGGTAATTTTTGTATTTTTAGTAGAGACGGGGTTTCATCATGTTGGCCAGGCTCATCCCGAACTCCTAACTTTGGCCTCCCAAAGTGCTGGGCTGACAGGCATGAGTCACCAGCCCGGCCGAGAGGCCTGTTGAGCACTAGTGAGAAAGTGGGCCAGTGTGTCTGCTTAGGAGTGAGGCTCACCCTGAATAGCCCAAAAGAGATAAATTATTTTCACTGTGAGAGCAGGTGCCACCTTCCCCTTCCCCTGACAGGGCGCAGGGCCACAGGAGCCCAGCTTACTTCTGATTTTGGTTGGGCAGCAGGCACACTGGCTGGTGGGCACTTGATTGACCTGAAGGGGCAAGAGGGCTGGCTGTGGTGCTGAACGGACAGCTCCCTTCCCTTCGCTCTTGGTGGCATCAGTGGCCCAAGCCCAGCCCTAGATGGGCAGAGAGCGTGTGCCTAGTGAGGGCCTGGTTTCATCTCAGAGTGACCACACGATCATCAGGAATGAGAAAGGAGGGTCTGAGGGCTTCCTCCAGGTTTACAGTCCAAGAAAGTGCTGCCCACAGATGGTTTGCATCTGTGCTGGTCCCGTCAAGAGCTAATCTTGTCTGCCTGAGCTGGTGAGGGCACGAGAAGGAGGAGGAGGGGAGAGGGAAATATCGGGGCAGAGGGAGCTAAGGGTCAGAGAGACACACAGTGGCACGGAATCGAAGAAAGACGCACTCAGAGAGAAAGAGGCAGTGACAAGGAATTGCATGCGCTCAGAGACAAAGACAGAGTCAGGGGCTACCCCCGGAGACATAGAAAAATACAAAGACAATGACAGAGTCAGACAAACGAAGGTAAACAGAGACCCAGACAGAGGCGGTGACTTTGTCAGTTTGGGCGGGTGCCTGAGACTGAGTGGTTTATAGGTGACAGGAACTTATCTCCCACAGCTCTGGAGGCCAGAAAGTCCAGGATCAAGGTGCCAGCAGATTCGGTGCCTGGAGAGGTCTTGCCTCCTGGTACATAGGCGGCGTCTTCTGGCTGTGTCCTCACGTGATGGGAGGTCTAGGGAGCTCTCTGGGGTCTCGTCTGGGGCCATTCAGGAGGGCTCTACCCTCAAGACCTAACCCCCTCCCAATGCCCCACCTCCTCATACTGGCACCTTGGGGTTAGGATTTCAACATTTGAATTTTTGGGAACGCAAATGTTCTGATCACAGCAGGCAGGGAGAAAGATGGAGGAACAAGTCAGTGTGGAAGATGAGACACATTAATAACAAGAGAGAGGAAAAGGGGGCAGAGGCGGAGGGCAAGAGAGGCAGAGGGCAGGGCACACCACGGAGACAGAGCCAGCGTCTGTGGGCGAGAGAGTGGGAGGAGGGACGAAGAGGCCGGCGGTGTGGAAACACACGAGAGCGTGCTGGGCAGGCCTGTATCTCACAGAGACACGCCAGAGGCAGCCATGGGGAGGGAAAAATGCAAGCCCAGGTGGGCAAGCGTCGGTGGCGCTTGCTCAGCCCAGCCTCGTGCCCACAGCCTACAAGGAGAAGATGAAGGAGCTGTCGGTGCTGTCTCTCATCTGCTCCTGCTTCTACACACAGCCGCACCCCAACACCATCTACCAGTACGGGGGTGAGTGCCCAGCGGCCGCCTGCCCTGCCCTGCGGTGCCTGCCCACCTCGACTTGTCTCCCGCCTCCCTCAGTCTCTCTGAACTCCCGGCCTGGCTGGCTTCTGGAGAGGGAGGTTCTGGGGGGAAGGGGCCCTCCTGGGGGCTGAGGCTTGGGATTCTGGTGGGAGCAGCCACTCACTTTCACTCAGCCCTGGGGTTGGATGTATGCCGGGAGCATCCCACTCAGCCCACGCCATGCTTTAGCTGCGCCTCTGAAGCTCCGCTCTGGTCTTGCCCTGCAGACATGGAGGTGAAGCAGCTGGACAAGCGGGCCTCTGGCCAGAGCTTTGAGGTCATCCTCAAGTCCCCTTCCGACTTGTCCCCAGAGAGCCCTATGCTCTCCTCCCCACCGAAGAAGAAGGACGCCTCCCTGGAGGAGCTGCAAAAGCGGCTGGAGGCAGCTGAGGAGCGGAGGAAGGCAAGGAGTCCTCCCACCCCCCCCACCAAGTTCCAACGGAGGAGGCCCATGGGCACAGGGTCTGCAAGATGCAGGGTGCTTGGGACGGGCTTGGCCAGAGGCTCGGCCTGGGGTGGGAGGGGCTGGCTCCCTCAGCCTCTTCCTGAGAGATAAGAATGGGATGGGGAGAGGCTGGGCGTGGTGACTCACACCTGTAATTCCAGCACTTTGGGAAGCTGAGGCAGGTGGATCATGAGGTCTGGAGTTTGAGACCAGCCTGACCAACATGGTGAAACCCTGTCTCTACTAAAAATACAAAAATTAGGCCGGGCGCGGTGGCTCACGCCTGTAATCCAAGCACTTTGGAGGCCAAGGTGGGCGGATAACCTGAGGTCGGGAGTTCAAGACCAGCCTGACCAACATGGTGAGACCCCGTCTTAAAAAAAAACAAAAACAAAAATTAGATGGGCGTGGTGGTGCATGCCTGTAATCCCACCTACTAGGGAGGCTGAGGCAGGGGAATTGCTTAAACCCAGGAGGCAGAGGATGCAGTAGGTGAGATCGCGCCACTGCACTCCAGCCTGGGCTGGGGCTGTGGGTGCAGCCAGGACCGTGGGACCGTGCGCAGAGGAGGGCGGGGCAGAAGTGGGTGGGGCAGGAGAGGGGATAGAGGGGGCGGGGCCGAGGGGGCCGGGGGGCCGAGGGGGCCCGAGGGGGGC
Source organism: Cacajao melanocephalus (assembly GCA_963573385.1). NCBI lineage: Eukaryota > Metazoa > Chordata > Mammalia > Primates > Pitheciidae > Cacajao > Cacajao melanocephalus. Next base: position 108,331 of record CAUYLG010039118.1, read on the forward strand.
GGGGGGGCCGAGGGGGGCGGGGCAGGCCCTCAGCGGCGGAGCGCAACCCTCTGGCCCTGCAGACCACAGGCCAGATGGCGAGGGAGGGTTCCCAGGACAGCGCCCGGGGGTGGGTAGGTGGAGGCGCCGGGTGAGGCGGGCGGGCTCTAGGCGGGAGGCGGAGAGCAGGGAGGCGGGAGTCGGGCCGGGCAGGGCCCGGGGTCCGCGCTCACGCCCGCCCGCCGGCCCTGCACAGACGCAGGAGGCGCAGGTGCTGAAGCAGCTGGCGGAGCGGCGCGAGCACGAGCGCGAGGTGCTGCACAAGGCGTTGGAGGAGAACAACAACTTCAGCCGCCAGGCAGAGGAGAAGCTCAACTACAAGATGGAACTCAGCAAGGAGATCCGCGAGGCGCACCTGGCTGCACTGCGCGAGCGGCTGCGCGAGAAGGTGCGGGGCGGGGTGGGGTTCGGAGCGGACAGGGGGCAGGGCGGAGCTCGGAGGGGCGTGGCTCGGAGTGGACGGGGGCGGGGCGGGGCTAGGAGCAAACAGGGGTCGGGGGCACTGGGCGGGGCGGAGCTCGGAGGGGCGGGGTTCGGAGAGGACAGGGGCGGAGCTTGTAGGGGCGGGGCTTGGAGCGGACAGGGGGCGGGGCGGAGCTCGGAGGGGCGGGGTTCGGAGCGGTCAGGGGCGGGGTGGAGCTCGGAGGGGCGGGGTTCGGAGCGGACGGGGGCGGAGCTCGGAGCGGACAGGGGGCGGTGCGGAGCTCAGAGGGGCGCGGAGCGCGGCCGGGGACCCGGAGGCGATGTGCTGGTTTGGGGGTCGGGGGCCCATCCTGGGCTTACTGGGCGTCTCCAGCCGCACTCGAAGCAGGCCCAGAGTCTGGTCCTGGTGGGACACGGCCACTAGCTTCAGTACTAGATGGGCAAAATTCACGAAGTTGGAAGTGCTCTGGAGGAAGGTCGGGGCCCGGCCAGTTCCCCGGAGTCCAGTCTTGGGCCCTGGCCCTGCTTCTGCCTCCCAGGCGCTCCCGCCCCCTTGACTGTGGGTCTTGCCGGAGTCCAGCTCGCGTGAGGCCCGGAGTCGCCCCAGCCACCCTGCCCTCAGGCCCTCCCGTCCCTGTCCCGCAGGAGCTGCACGCAGCCGAGGTGCGCAGGAACAAGGAGCAGCGGGAGGAGATGTCGGGCTAAAGATCCGGCACGGGCGGCGCCCGGATCCTGCGACAGAACACGTCGGGTTTTGGTTTTGTTTCGTTCACCTCTGTCTAGATGCAAGTTTTGTTCCTGCGTCCCCCACCCTCACCCCCGCCCCAGCTTCACGCTTCTCTTCCGCACTCAGCTGCCCCGCCTTGTCCTCGTGATGAGTCGCTGACCACGGCTTCCCCTGCAGGAGCCGCCGGGCGTGGACGCTGCCTCTCGGTGCAGACACCAGGCCGGTCGTGGCTGGGTCCCCCGGGGGCCCTGTGGCGGATGTGATGGTGACCGTGGTCAACCCAGGGCAGTGGCGTGGGATCGCGGGTCCTTGCCCTGGGCTGTCTGGTCAGCATGTGCAGGTCAGGGCAGGTCCTCTGAGCTGGCGCCCCTGGCCAACAGGCGAGACTACAGCACCTGCCGTCTTTCCGTGGGGGAGGGGTGGCAGGGAGGGGGTGATGGTGCCTGGGAGCCTGCGTGGGCAGTGGAGTGTGTGGAACTGGCAAGTGGGTGGGTGGGGGCTGCAGTTCTCCTTAACGTGGAGAACTCCACTCCTGGCCTGAGGTGGACACCCCGGGCCATCCTGGAAGCCTGCACTGGGGGCCCGGCCTGAGTCTGCTGGGGAGTGGGCATTCTCTACCAGGGACCCATGAGCAGGCTGCCATGGTCTAGAGGGTTGTGGGCAGCATGGGCAGTCACCCACTCAGAAGTGCAAGAGTTCCAGAGAGCCCCTAGTCTAGGAACCTGTGTGGGACAGCTCCTCCCCTCCCCACCAGGGCTTTGCAGATGCCCTTGAAAGACCCATCCTTAGAGCCCTTTGGAGTGCAGGTCCTTCCCATGCCCTCTGCCCTGGTAGACACTGCTCCTGGCCATGGGGCTTTTAGGCTTTCCTTAGGTCAGGTGGAAGTGGCAGCCACAAGTCCTCCTCAGGGAGCCCCAAGGGGGATTTTGTGGGACCACTGCCCACAGATCCAGGCATTGGAAGGGCAGTGGGTGAGATTCCTCAGCCACCCCCCACACCCTCCCCACTCAGCACCCAGAGCGGGCTGGGGGTTGAGGCCTTGGCTCTAGGCCTCTCCTGGCCATGCCTTCTGGGCTGGGTTCCTTCTCTCCCTTGAATGCCCAGTGCTGACCTTGGAGGATGGTCAGCTGGAGGTCCGGGGTGGGGGGGGCTCTCTTTGTGTCACTGCAGCATCCCCCACTTCTCCACGGAAGCCTCATCCCAAAGCTGGTGCCCGGCCACTTGCCGTAAAATGTGAAGGGGCAGCTGAGTTATCTTAGGACCCAGAGCCAGGGCCCTCAGCTTCCATCCTGCAGGAGGCCTTGGCCAGGGCACTGCCAGCCTTCCAGGCCCACACTAGGGAGCACAGGAGGATCCTGACCCCTGCAGGGCTCAGGGGTCAGCAAGGACCCATTGCCCCATCTCCCTCTTCCCACCGAGACAGCCCCAGAGGGAGCAGCCAGCGGGATGGGAACCCACGGCTGCCCACATGTGGCTTTTGTGGGACTCAGAAAGGGAAGCGGAACTGAGGGCTGGGATTCTCCTCACAGTGGCAGCTCTCATAGCGAAAGCCTAGTGTAATATGCACCCATCTCATCCACGTAGTAAAGTGAACTTAAAAATTAAATCAAATGAACAATTAAATAAAAAAACACCTGTGTGTTTAAGACATGGATGAACTGTGTGTGTGTCCAGCACCTGTGGGGCCGGGCAGGGGCTGCGGGCTCCCTGTCTGGGAGTGAGTTTCTACTCTCTAACTCTGTAGTTTACATGCTTATATCTGAAGCTGGTTGTAAATCTTATTTTATCACCACGATTATGAACTGTTCTAGGGACAATGATGATTTTAAGATGTAAGCATGTAAACCACACACAAGTCCACTTGCCTCTCTGGAATCCAAGGGGTGAGTTGTCAGGGTGGGGTGGGGTGGGGCAGGGTCCTCTGCTGTGGGTGGGGCTGGCTGGGACCTCCCTGCCCTCCCTCTGGACTGAGTCCTCCTCAGGGGCTTCCTGTTGTTCAGGACTCTGTGGCCCAGACGCTGCCCAGGAGGAAAGGGCAGGGCCTGTGTCTGTGTCTGAGGCTGAAGCTTCAAGGCTGTGGACTTCCTGACACGGGGTGGGTGCTATGAGACCCCTCGGGCTGCACCCCACTGTTCTGTGGACTCACCACATTCACTCCCTTCTCCCCTGGACAACTGGTTGTTCACTGTCACAGGTCTGGACCCAGGATGAGGGATGGAGTAATAAAAAGACAGCAAGAAAACATTCTGGGCCAGGCTCCAAGGCTCACACCTGTAATCCCAGCACTTTGGGAGGTCGAGGTCAGGAGTTCGAGACCAGCCTGACCAATATGGTGAAACCCCATCTCTACTAAAAATACAAAATTAGCTGGGTGTGGTGGCATGCACCTGTAGTCCCAGCTACTCTGGAGGCTGAGGCAGGAGAATCTCTTGAACATGGGAGGCGGAGGCTGCAGTGAACTGAGATTGTGCCACTGCACTCCAGCCTGGGTGACAGAGTGAGACTCTGACTGGTGGTGGATATGCCTGTGCCACCAAGCAGCCAGGGGGCCCCTGCTAGGAGTGAGGTGTATTTCTTGTGGCTATCTAAACTTTCTGTACTGAGGCTGTGCCCCGGAAGGGTGTCTGCTCCCCACAGCCCCAAGAGACCCAGCTTCCCCCTCTCCCAGGGCAGTCCTGGTGGCATTCCTGGGCTTGAAGGAGCTCTTGCTTGTGGGTAACACCCCACCATGGGCACTGAGGAAGGAGAACTGTCCAGACCCCAGGCACAACCAGTGCCTGAAGAACATCTTAGTTAATAGTGTTATTGCTCAGCTGTTTCCTTTATATAATCCTGCATATATAATCATATATTAGTTTATAGAGCTAGTGCTTGAAGTACAACTTACTGCTTACATATATCTAGTTTATATAATCATACTTAATACTTATATCTACTTAGTTCCATATAATCTTTCTATATAATCATATAGGTATTATAGTCGGAGCTGTACTGACACATTCAGTGCTGATTTATAGAATCCTTTCATATAATCATATAGTAGTTAGTAGTAGGAGGAATGCCTAGAGCAGTCACAGAACAGAAGCAGTACATGGGAAAACAGCCAGACCAGGACAAGAACCAAAGACCCAGGCGGTGGCGTCCCTGCCTGAAAGGGCATACGCTGTATGGCAGGCTTGGAGCAAGAGCCTCTCCT
>CAUYLG010039119.1:0-42386 GCA_963573385.1 Cacajao melanocephalus
GCTGCTTGTTTGTTATTTTCATCTCTTATTCCTTCCTGTCTCCATTGTTAAGTACAATTATTGGCATAAAAGAGGTTTTTAATACCCATTTTTAGACTGCATTCTAGCCTGGGCAATAGAACAAGAATCCTGTTCTCTCTCCCTCTTTCTCTTCTTTCTTTCTCTCTTACATTCTTTTTTTACATTCTTTTTTTTCTTTCTTTCACTCTTTCTTTTCTCTCTTCTTTCTTTCTTTCTAAAAAATAAAAAAAATAAAAAAAATAAAAAAAAAATAAATAAATAAATAAAAAGAATGAAATTAAAATGTTCTCTTTCAATTTATGTGTTTTTTTTAATAGCTACTAAGTTCTTAGAACAAATAAATACCAAGTTCTCTGCTCATAACTATTTAATAAATAACACTGCTAGGTCTTTCTTTTGGCCTAGAAATATGATGAAAAATTCCAGATTAAGTGGCCCTAAATTGAGAAAAAACTTGGTGTGATTAAAGAACTGAAACTTACCAGTGTGCCTGAAGCAGGGAAGAGTGACTGACAAACAGTTTGGAGGGCGCCAGGGCCACATCTTGCAGAACAGCAGAGCATCAGAAGCCATAGTGGGGAATTTTAATGCTATGCTAAAAGCAATGGGAGGTTTGAAGTTATTTTAAGCAGATGAATAATTTGACCAGACTTACAATTTTAAATGGTCAAGCTGCTCCATGGAGACAATGTTGAGGAAAGATGACAAGGAGAAGTAGAGAACCTATCAGGCTGTCATCTAGTCCAAACAACTTGGTAGCTTCAACTTGGCCGGGCAGTGGAGGTGAAGTGGAGGGAGACCAGCAGTACTTTGTAGGTAAAATTTACGAGGCTTGGTGAGGGATTGAATGAAAGGAGTAAGGGAATCAGGAGCATCAAGGATGACTCCTAAACTTGCTTGAGCAAGTAGGTGCCCCTACCTGAAATAACGATAGGGAGGAACTAGTTTCAGGCAGAATAGCATAGCTCGGTTTTATTTTTTTTTTTAATTTATGTTTATTTATTTATTTTTGGAGAGTAGTCTCACTCTTGTCACCCAGGCTGGAGAGCAAGTGGCACATCTCAGTTCACTGCAACCTGTGCCTCCCGGGTTCAAGCAATTCTCCTGCCTCAGCCTCCCAAGTAACTGGGACTACAGGTGTGCACTACGACACCCACCTAACTTTTTTGTATTTTAGTAGAGATGGGGTTTTGCAGTGTTGCCCAGGCTGGTCTAGAACTCCTGAGCTCAGGCTATCTACCTGCCTCGGCCTTCCAAAGTGCTAGGATTGCAGGCATGAGCCACCATGCCAGGCCAACAGCTTAGGTTTAGATGTTTTAAATTTAAGATACTTACAAAGCAAGGTACAGATGACAATAGGCAGCTATTTGGGTTTGAGTATGAAATTAATCTCCCTTTGCCTAAATATGGCATGATTGTCCATTCCTCTTCAGTCTTTGTCGTACTGAGTTATTCTTATCTCTAGCAATACCCTTAGTATATACAATTTCATCCAGGCCCAACTCAAATGCATCCTGACAAGACAGACAGCACATTAGGGATCCATCTGGAAGTGTGCACAAAATGTAGATTTGCTATTATAAAGCCAGCATTCAGGGTGTCTAGATGGACACGGGGACAACCATATGTTTTTCAGTTTCCACAGTATTCCTTGAAAACAAACTTGCTTCATTGGGCGATTGACAGCCTTCCTAGCCCCTTCCAATTGCTTTTCCCTCAGTGTCACGCATTGTTCTTATTTCAGTTGCTATTGCTTAAGGTCCTGTAGAAAACCAAGCAAACCACTAGAATACGACCCTGCTGCCCACTGACTGAATTTTACTATAGCCTGGATCTCTCTGCTATAATGCTACGATTTATCAAATCACCATGCATTGAAGTAGCTTAAACTAAACTGGAATTTGACACTTCCCTATTGGCTCTGTATTTTGGACTGCTCACCATCTATGAGAGCCAGTTTTTTCTACTTTGACTAACCATTCCACAACTGGGGCTAGCATGCCTCACCCAAGCCTGTTTTGTTGATAAAAGTCTCCATGTCTTTTCTCTTTCCTTCTGTAAACCCAGATTTGTCCTTTAAAGTCCCGCAAACGCAGATTTGTCCTTTAAATCACTCAGGAACCAGCAGCATCTTCATTTATTCTTTCTTGAGATGGTATTGTTAAACATATTAGAACTAAATATTTCCTTCACATTGCCTTTAGTTGTTTTATAGCATTTCTCTTCGTATAGTATTTCTCTTGATTTAGCATTTCTCTTCATATATACATATTTATGGATTTTTTCCCTTTATGCTAGATACTGCAGTAATTTGGCCTCTATGAAATAAATCCTACCATCGTGTAATCATTTGTATTGTTTTGTGCTTATGCACAGCCAATTCTATTTGTATAAATGACCAAAGTAACAGAAGTTTTGATTACTATTACAGTTATTGAATTGCTTTCTTGTAATTGTGGTAGTAACCAATTTAAAGTTGATGTTCCAATTTCTACATATGTTTAGTTTCTTTCTAATGCTACATAGTCTTATCCTTATTTCTATTAAATTAGACAGCTTGGGGATTGAAAAAACAACCTCTGCTCTATTAAAAACTTTCCATAACAGAATGCACTTTCCTGCAGCAAGAATCCTTTGATCCACTTTGGGTACATTCCAGTATATTGTGTAGCACCTTTGTTAAAATACCTTTTTTTTAAAAAAAAAACAGGTTTCATTCTGTCACCCAAGCTGGTATGCAGTGGCATGATCATTGCTCACTGCAGCCTAGAACTCCAAAGCTCAAGCAGCAATCCTCACATCTCAGCCTTCGGAGTACCTGGGACCATAAGTGCATAGGACTATGCCCTGCTGATTTTTTTTTTAACTTTTTTAATGTAGATGGGGGTCTCCCTATGTTTCCCAGGCTGGTCTCAATTTCTTAGGCTCAAACAATCTTTCTACCTTGGCCTCCCAAAGTGCTGGGATTATAGGCATGAGCCACCACACCCATCCTAAAACATTCTTAAAATCATGCTTACTGTGCTACATCAATTTGTTTCAGCCCACAACTGAAGATCAATCTTAGAAATGTTATTTACTCATTTGCCATAGCTTACTGCTTTAATTGAATATCACTTGCAATTACTAGTCATCTACCCGAAAGCTAAGCTTTCACGTATTGTACGGTTCTTTTAGTTTGTCAAAACACATCAATATTTATAAATTTTTCCCTTTGCACTTGATCATTTAATAATTTGATCTCTTCTGAATGAACCAATTCATCAGGTTTTGTGTTTGCATTGATTTAAAACTCTACCATTGTCACTTCATCACTCAAGTGCTTGCTAATCTGCTAGATGCTTAAAGGCTTGTTTACACGTTGGCATATCTTTTGCAATCATTCAAGAATAAAAGAAATTCTATAATTCTCATTCCATATTTTTGTTTTGCTCTCTTTTCTTCTTAATGGTTTCTGTGTCAAACAGAAGCAAGAAGGATTAAATTCCTTAAATAATTCCTAATTTCTATTCCTTTTTCTAAATACTATGTTAGTAACTCCCTAAAGGCTCAATTGACAGTTAATCATTAATGCTTATTTTGTAGGTACCATTTCTTCCCTACAGTGTATTTTTATAAAATTGCTTGCTTCTTCCCAATATTCTCTAACTTACTGTCAGCTGGAATGAGTGATTTTTACCCTGTTCAACTCTACATGTCCCAAGGCGCTAAAGTAAGTAGGCTCTTCAAATGAAAACAGCTCAGACAATATTTGTTGAATTAAGTCATTTTATGTATTGAAGGAAATGGTCACAGGCCCAAGTCTCTTAAATTAACAGAAATAGCTCTTCTGTGGTAGCTCTCTGTCCCTAAATTGATCTATTTTCCTAGTTTTCTATTATAGCTCCACATAGAACACACAATCAATACAAAATAAGTAGCCCAGCCCAGCCAGGAAGTACTTGACAATAAAATAAAATAAATAAAATAAAATAAAATAAAATAAAATAAAATAAAATAAAATAAAATAAAATAAAACAACTCTAGGCAAACAACTCAAGGAGTCACTATATGTAGTTAAAATCACCTAGCCATCCTTCTAACTCTTTTAAATCTTTACATGCTAAAATAATAAAGTGTGTTTAGCTGCTATCTAACTGAGAGCTTCTTTTTTTTAATTCCATCTCTTAGTTCTACCTTTTAAAAAAATAGTTCAAGTTTTGATGTTTATTCTCAGACTTAGTGATACTATGATTTCATATACTTTTTATTGTTCATTTGCTGGAATAAAGAGAGGAAAATTTTATTCCTTGGGACGAAATGCTTTCTGCTGGAACAGAATTATTTTTCTCATTCAAATCTTTTAGTGTTTTATGAGATTTAATGGCAATAAAATAGCTGCACCTGCATTTTTGTGGGAATGAAAAACACGAGTGAAACTGAACTGAGTCCATGGGGGTCAAATGAGAAAAATTCATTTGACGTCATTAGCTTTGGTGTCCCAAGTGAGCATGTAAAACACATTGTACTTCCCTGTCTGAGAGGATAATCAGAATCTATCTGTACAATGCCAAACATGCGGAACATGAACAACCCAATTAGTCACCTCACATTTAGCCTGGATGATGCCAAACATATGGATACTTGGAAACATCCAAATGAATGGGTGGATTTTTCACTTTCTTCCGAATTTTTTGGGCAGTATATGAACACAGCCACATGTAGGCACTTCGGATTGTGTTGTTATTTTCAGGCAACAGGTTCCAAAATCTCTTAAAAGACCTAGCCCCTCAATAGCCAAAGGAAATCTATTTAGAGTGCAGTCTTTCATGATTCATTTTGATAAAGAATTTATGTTAAAACTTATAACGGCAAAAATCAGGGTCATTGAATAATGTGTACGTTTATTTAATAGGCTTTAGAGAGCAGAACATTAAAGTTCTGCTTGCCCAGGAAAGTACCTATATTGGGATAATCTGTCTTAAGCTTCTTATGTACCCCATTTTTAACTCAGCATGTTCCTGTGCCTATCCTCTAATCCTTCCCTTGCTGTCTCAGAGGTTTTTCCAAGAGAAACATGGGACAGATTTATGGCTGAGAGCCGAAAAATAAAGAGGGTAAAGGTGCAACGCCCAAAGGCCAAAGTGGGACAAAGCATTGGCAGTGGCCTCAGATGCAGACTGACATCCAAGTACTGGCAGAAGATGTTCTGTAGGGAAAGCCCAAGAGGCTAGAGAATACCCTGTCCCAATACAAGGACAAAGCCTTCAGGAATGTAAACCAACTCCAAGAAGGCGCGAAGAGAGAGCAAAAAAACCTAAGGTCTGTGACTCAACATTTTAAAACTGCTACTCTAATTCTCTTCCTTTTTGTCTTCTCGTCCTCCTCCTCCTTCTCCACCTGTTTATCTTCCTTCTCCTCCTCCCTCTCCTTCTCTCTCTCTCCTTCTCTGTATATTCATGTCCGCAAACATAAAAAGTCAACTCCACAAATAGAACCTTTTCATAGGACCCTATGCCTCTTCATAACCACCATTCCATAGCTCATTTCTTCCTGGATTAACTCTTCGGGCCCCTGCAGGAACTTCACTGCCTATCCACAGGCCTTCCTTTACTCCCCGCAGGCCAGTTTCTGTTCCTGCTCTTTGATATTAGATTTTCCATTAAGCTAAGGAAGTTTAAGCTTCGGGGCCTCTCCCATAAAGGAGTCTACTATCTGAGGCCCTGGGAGTGGCCCTGGCAATGTGTTCACGTAGACATGTGTTTTAGTAATATTTGCGGCATAACATGAAGTTGCAGGGCCAGAGGTTGTATCGTAATATAGAGCACCTGACAACAGACTTGCGTTGAAATGGAGGAAAGTCAAGATTTGAAAGGTTCAGAGACAGAAACTAATCAGTAGAAAGCTACAAATGGAACATTCCCTTCTCACTGATGCTTAGTCAAAATGAATTTCTCTCTTATCAACAAGTGCTTGATCAACATGACGCATACAATTTAAGGAACACTATATATTTCTTCCTTTTAATTGAGATCATAATGAATGAAATTAATCAGAATACCCACTCGTGGGGCACACAGGTATAGCAGTGCAATAAATACTAATATGTCTGTTTGAATTAACACGTTTTATGGATCCCAAATTACTGGACAGTATCTCAGGATATCTGATGCATTTTATCCTCATAAAAGACTAGATGTTTGCCAGGCAAGGTGACTCATGCCTGTAATCTTAGCATTTTGGGAGGCTAAGGTGGGTAGATCATGAGGTCAGGAGTTCGACCTGGCTAACATGGTGAAACCCTGTCTCTAATAAAAATACAAAAACTTAGCCGGGCATGGTGGCACACGTCTGTAATCCCAGCTACTCAGGAGGCTGAGGCAGGAGAATCGCTTGAACCCAGGAGGCGGAGGTTGCAGTGAGCGGAGATGGCGCCATTGCACTCCAGCCTGGGAGAGACAGCAAGACGCTGTCTAATAAAAAAAAAAAAAAAAGAATAGATGTTGTACTCAATGCTGCCCATAAAATTGCCACCAACACAGAGAAACTGCCTGAAGAAACACGTATTCCAGTTACAAAACTCCTACACATATTGTATCAGGAAGTAATCCAGTGGTGGCATAAGAGTAATTTATTCAGAGTTATGTAGCTGAATATAATGTAGTGACAATTTTAAGTGCATTAGAATAGATCCTGTGCATGCCTTAATTTCAAATTAATCCAGTACATTTTCAGAATTATTCATATTAAACATCAAATGTATTCTAAAAAAGTATCCAAGTGGAAGTTAACATGCTAACCAAAAGAAATAAAATGGATAGAAGCTTCAAAGTGTCTCTAAAGTTTAAGATAATTGTACTTTTCAATTTATAATTTGTTATTCCTCTTCTAATTCAATAAATTATACTCAGAATAAATGATTCTGAATCATTCCTAAGAATAGGAATCATTTTATTCCTTTTCTTTTGCTTAAAGTCCCTAAATAGTATTAGTTTCTGGGTCCACAAACCCTGATTCATCCTGACTTCACCACTGCTATAGCGTTTCACAAATTGAAGTGCAAGAAGCTTCTGCCTCAGAATCACCTGGAGTGCTTATCAAAATGCAGAGTCCCAGACAAACACTAGATCTATAGAATTAGTATCCACGGAGGTTGGTCTGGGACTTGCATTTTAAAAAGGTCCACGTGTCATTCTTGTGCACACTCAAGATTGAGAGATGCTGCTCTTTTAAAACGTTTTCTCAAAAGTGTCTGATAATCCACATCCTGCCAGCTCCCTTTCTCTAGGTCTCTTCCTCCTCATTATTTCCATTATATATGACACTGATGAAGCTCTCTTTTTCTGGAAAAGTAGAGCTTATTGAGTTATTTCTGGTATTTCTCTGCTTTTGTTCTCTTACCTCTTTTGGACTTCCACCCTCTAAGTTTTGGTGTAGCACATCAGGGTCTGATCATAACCTTCCATTTTTATCAATATTTTATTGTGCCATTAGTGAACCAATTCACTATCAGACCCAATTATCACCTGTATGGTTTCCAAGGTCTGCCCAAACTAATTTCCACAAACAAGTTGACTTAAAACAACAAAAATTTTTTCTCTCATGGTCTGGAGGCCAAAAATCTGAAATCAAAGTATCAGCAGGGTGTCTGGAGGCTCAAGTAAGAACGTGCTGCCAGTCTCTTTTGTAACTTCTGTGGCTGCCCCTCAAATTCTCACCTCTATCATCCCAGTGTGTGTGCTTCAATTTCTCTCTCCTTACAGGGACACCAGTCATATTGGATTGCGGGCCACTCTAATTCAATATGACCTCACTACAATTGATTCATCTGCAAAGACTCTATCTTGAAATAAGGTTAAATTCACAGGTTACAGGTGGATAAGAATTTTTAGGGGACGCTATTTAACCCAGCATATTATCCCTATGGAAACAGATCCTTACAATTTAAGAACTAGTCTTAAAATGTTCCAATATCCCACTAAACTGGAAAAAAAAAAAAAAAAAAACCATACTCAATTCATCAAAGTGATGAAATGGAAAAGCAAAATTCTTTCCATTTGCTCTACAAAACCATCCTTTAGCTGTGGATGAACCTTGCACTGCTTCCTCACTTGGACCATGTTTATTCCAGCATGGGCAGATCAAACCAGGACACTCATTCTATACCACTGAAGAAGTGTATCCGTGTAAGTGAGCCATGGGCCAACAACTGTAAACATTGCTTTAACTTCGTATGTGTCATTTATCATCACCTCACAAACTTAGAGTGAGTGATGTGGTCTTGAAACAATCCGGTCAGGGTCACTTACTCATAGCTTAGAGACAATTAATATTTCCATGTTATAAAATAATCTGCATTGTGGATTAAACTGCTGAAGTATAGTTATTAATTTGAGTTTACCATCTCAGTAGAGTGCAATGAGTTAATAAAATTATTTAAGAATAGGAGCACATCATGTCAATATTGTATTTATTATATCCTCTCAGAACTGTAGAGATGACTTCAACTCTATGTTTTAGGGGTAATAATAGTAATTTGTTTAGGAACAGTGAACAGTTATTCTTAAAAAAATACAAATGGATGTTATCATTTGAAGAAAGAATTATCATAAGTCATATAAGTAGTATACTACTTCCAAGGACTATAATGGATTTTACAGATAATCTGGTGGTAATCATAATTACATGTTCGGAAAAATAAATACTAAGAGACTAACAGCTTAAGAGATTTGCCTCTGATCACTGAGTCATAGTGTCTTGTAGCTTAAACACTACTCAGAATCAAAGTGAATCTGGATGATTGTGGTCATTCTCTAAACATTTTTGTCAATTGCCAAGTAGCTGAAGTTTTCTCTGAGTCTTCTTTGGAAAAGGAACAAAATAAAAATCTCTATTAAATTCTTTAAATGTTATTTGTTTAAAAAAATTAGATGTTTAACATGTTAAACAAGCAGATATTATAACTACTTCCTTTACATCTGTTGAAATCAATGTTTACTCTGCCTGACCAAATTGTCTAATGTGATAAATTGTTTAAAACAATCTGATAACATTCTGCAATCATTTTTTCCTTCTCTCTATAGAAACAGGAGGAAAGAATTTTAAAGGGAAACTGGAAGTAACCAAGATTGCATGGCTGAATTTTAATTCAAAATTCAAAATACTCTGGCCCTTAATTCTGTGGTTGAATAGGTGTCCTTCATAAAGGGTTCTATATCTAAGTAGCAATATTCCAAGCAATTACACAGACTTACAAGGCCATTCATAGCTTACAAGATTAGAAATGGGATATTTGCACAGGTAATTAAAATGGATTGTAGACTCATCAAAGGTTATTTTGAAATGATCTGCGGAAAGGGTACAGTTTTCTGTCACTCACTTAGAAATTATTCTCTCAATCTCCTCAAACACTTGCCAGTTAATTTTTTAAAGGCAATTCAAGAGCCAGAAAGGGGTCTTGAATATAACTTTAAGACATAAGAAGAATTACAGCATGAATTTACAATGAACAAATTTTGCTGGGCTTCCAAACTGTGCTTTTTGCAGTTTGAACACAGAAGTAGAGGGTAGCCATATGGCAGGGGCCACCCGTCTGCAATACAAAAAGTTATTAAGTCTCCTGGAGTTGGCTAAAGGAAACCATAATTATTTTCAAATGGAAAAAAGCCACAAATTTCCTTCCCCTCTCCTTACAGATCATTTTCTTCTCCCAAGTTACATATTTTCAACTTCATCACACATCAGAATGTTAGGTTAAACCCCCATCTTAAGCATATTAAAATTCTTTCCTACCCTGAACCTGTGGCACAAAAAAGACTGCTATTTCAGTATCATGATTATTTTATAATTGCATCGTGGGTTTCCTATCAGTTGTTTTTCAGTGTCAACATGCACCACTAAGAGCACATATACTACTTAACGATCTTCAAGAAACATCTAAAACTATGTCTTCAGTTCATATCGACTAGCATTTCCACAGAACATTGTTAGCATTTCCCTACTATCTCTAATGAAGTGTCAGCACCATCACAAGGAGATATTTAGACATGAATGAGGCCAAAATGAGTTTTTCTAGTAAGAGGTAATGATCTGGTTTTCTCAATCCAAATCTTCATTTTATTTACTCAGAACCATACTGTTTACTGTAGGTGCACCATGGATACTAAGCATGGGCCAACAACTGCAAACACTGTCTTCACTTCACATGTGGTGAAGACATGAGACAACACCATGTTGTCTTTATTCTTCTTCTATGTGGATTTGTATTAGTCGACAGACTGGCATTGTGGAACCACTCTCTTGGATATTGTGGCATAAACTCTCTAACATTCATCAACAGCCCCAATCCTGCAGACAAGGAATCTTAAGAACAAAACCCTGCAACCATGCTATCTAAAGAAGATGAATGTGTTTTCAGAATATTTTTCTCTTGGTTTTAAATATCTCTATCCCAGCTTATTTTAAAGAGGCAAAAGAATTTAATTTGATCTAAGCAGTACCCCTTGAACTGATTTGTATTTGTATCATATTTGGCATTATAATTATTTGGCATTATATTATTACATTATATTTGACATTTGTAGTATTATTTGTATATTATTTTAGACCAGCGCAATGACTGAGCAGAAATTTAAATCCATCTTTCTTATTTATAATCCATAAAAATATCCCGTTATCCTCAAGCTTATTAGGAAGAACACCATCCTTGTGAATGTATCTAGCAGCACACAGTAGCCTGACCCCCCACCATTCAACCACTGATTGAGGTCAGTTTCATACGTGATCCCCTTTCTGTTCAAATGAATTCTGAACTGACAGGGGAATGGGTTTGGTAATATAATCCTGTGGATCTTTTCCATCTCTAATGTCCATAATCTAAAATTAGCTTGTCTCTGGCTTTAAATCCACACATTGGGCTCCTTCCCCTTAACCTATCCCTTGTCTCCCACATCCCATGGAAGCCAAACCCAAGTTATGCATATTTCTGATCCACAAAGTATACTTCTGTTTCTGAGCCACTCACCCCAATCTTACTTCTTCTCTCACTTATCTGAACTCCTCCCACATAAGCACATTTGGAAAGCATTCAGACTCATTTCTGTAGTTTATATTTTACCGAACATTTTTCCTCATCCAATCCCTATAAAAAAGTTTAACCACAGACCCAAAACTCATTAGATATTTGTAAAATAACAAAACAAAAA
Source organism: Cacajao melanocephalus (assembly GCA_963573385.1). Classification (NCBI taxonomy): domain Eukaryota; kingdom Metazoa; phylum Chordata; class Mammalia; order Primates; family Pitheciidae; genus Cacajao; species Cacajao melanocephalus. The sequence goes on from CAUYLG010039119.1 coordinate 11,205, forward strand.
CAGAATTAGCTGATTAGCTGCAATAATTCTATTTACATTCAATACTTAATAGCATCTTGATTCCCAGGTTTGGCTCTAAAATGTATTTTTCCTTGAGTCTTTAGAATACACGTGTGTGTGTGTGTGTGTATGTGTGCATGCATCTGTGTGTTTTCAGAATAGTAGATAATAAGGTAGAGAGACTATCTACAGAGGGATGACTACTACCTTTTTGACATAACTTCTCAGTTAACATCTTAGTTGATCTGCAGAGGTAAACTTGTTTCTGGGCACAGGGCTTCTTCAAATTTTAAAAACAAATCAGGCTCCACTGACCTAATGGAATATTCTCATTCTATAGATGGATAACTGAGAGCTAAAGAGAAGAATTAGCTTGTCCTAATTCATATGAGGAGATAGCAGCAAGCCTAGAACTAAAACATCTCCTGATTTCAATTTGGCTTGCTAGGAGAGAACAAACCAAATCTCACTTACGTATGAAAAGGTTAATACAGATGTATAAAAGTTTCAATGCAAAGACTTTAACAAATATACCTTTAACTACCTTTAACTATCACCTTTAACAAGGTGATTATTATTTGCATCTAGGGTGAGTAGCATAGTACCTGGCACATAATAAGTAATTTAAAAGTCTTTGGCTTTTGAATTAATGAGAGGATAGATAATAGCAAACATACATCAGACTCTTCCAATATGCTAGATTCTAAAAGTGCTTATATATGCATTGTCTTTTAATTTCTCATAGCCTGAGTGGATATAATTAATGTCCCCATTTTATTGATAATGATCAATTTCTATTAAAAATTATTGGTTTCTGAGATTTCCCAATAAGATATCCAATAGAGCTGTGTTTGTTTACATGTATAAACCATTAACTTTTTCAAATCTCTCATGTTTGCCCCTGAAATTAACACTATGTTATAGCTGCCACTCACCAAAGAGAAAACAAAGTTTGAAGGATAAGTTGCATCAAGTTAGAGAGGATAGAAACACTTTAGACTTTCCACTGAAACTCCAGAACTCCAGAACCCACTGTTTATACATAGTCTGTTCCAGAACTAAGTGGTTTAGCATGACTAACAAGAAAATCAAAGCAAATATGCCCTAATAAAGTGTAAACCCAAGCCTTCACTAACCAAGCATGATCAATCCACAATTCAAATGATTACTGAACAAAAAAAAAAAATGCACTCTTTCAAGGAAGGTAACAGAATCCAAAGCCTCAATAACATATCATAAATAATGCCAAGAATACATTAAAAAAACACAAGATATGTAAAGAAGAAAAAAACTATGACTTAAGGTCAAAAGGAAAAACAAGCAGTAGAAACAAATCCCAAGATGATTCAAATGGTAGAATTAACAGACACAACTATTATAAATATGTGCAAAAACATAAAAAGATAATTACAATGAATATAATAAATGGACAGATAGTTATCAGAACATATGAAAACTAAAATGAAGAGCCAAATTGAAATTCTGGAGCTGAAGAGTATGTGTGAAAAATATATGTATATTCATTTTCTGGTCTTAACAGAAGATTGAAGATAACAAAAAAGTCTATCAGTGAACTTGAAGACAGCCAATAGAAATAACTCAATCTAAGGAATAAACAGTAAAGGTAATAAAATAAAATGAATAGAGTCTCAGAGGTCTGCAGAAAAATATCAAGTACCCAATTCATGTGTAATTAGAAATCCATGTACTGAAGAAAAAGAAAAATGGACGAAAAAAATCCTCAAGGAAATGACAGCCAAAATATTCACAAATTTAGTGTAAAATATGAGCTTAAAGAATAAAGTTCATAGAACTTCAAGCAGTATAAAAACAACACACTACAGCACATTAATGTCTACTGTTATAGAACAAAAGCAAAAAGGTAATCTTTTTAAAAAGTCAGAGGAAAAAAGACACATGCACATATGATTACATCAGTGGGAATGACTGCTGTATTATCCAGAACAATGGAGAACAGAAAAAAATCTATCTTTTTCCAGTACTGAAAGAAAAGGCTGTCAACATAGACTTCTACGCCAGTGAAAGCATCCATCAAAAAAGAATGTGAAATAAGGATATGCTAAGATAAATAAAAACCAGAAGACTTCATGCCAATACATCTAAATTTTTTACAAACACAAAAGAAAGTTCTTTAAGCCAAAAGGATGAAACACCAAACGGAAACTCATGTCTATAAAAAAAAAAAAAATTTTTAATGGTAAAAGTGTATTTAAATAAACTAACCTTTGTTCTTCTCTTAATTTCTGTTTTCTTTTTTTTTTTTTCCCAAGACAAGGTCTCACTCTGTTGCCCAGGCTGGAGTGTAGTTGCACAATCTTGGCTCACTGCAACCTCCACTTCCTGGGTTCAAGTGATTCTCCTGCCACAGCCTCCCGAGTAGCTAGGATAACAGCGACTCTCTGCCCTATCCAGCTAATTTTTGTATTTTTAGTAGAGACAGAATTTCACTGTGTTGTCTAGGCTGGTCTCAAACTCATGGCCTCAAGTGATTCACTCACCTCGGCCTTCCAAAGTGCTGAGATTACAGGCATGAGCCACTGTGCCCAGCCTCTTAATTTATTTAAAGGAGAATTTATTGATCTGCATAAACTTACAACATGTAAGATTTGTGTGTAACAGATGTAGATATAAAATATATGACAAAAAGGACGGATGTAGATAGAACTATGTCATTAAAAATGTCTTACATTTTAAATGAAGTCAGTAAAATATTAACCCTAAGCAATCAGTAACAAGCAAAGAGGTATTGGTAATTTCTAAAGAAAACAATAAAAAGGTAATGCAAATTTGATAGGTAGATACTTTTAAAAGCTGTAACTAATATAAATTGAATAATAAATAGAATGCTACAATAATTTGGTTATCACAAAAGAAAAAAGAGAACGTAAAGAGGAACAAACAAACATTATTCAAATAAACAATAGGAAATAGTATACATAAATCCACACATATCAGTAACTATATTAAATGTAAATAAACTAAAAGCTGCAATTAAAAGACAGAGATTACCAAACCAATATTTTAAAAATATAACTACAAGATATATACTTTATAGATAAAATCACATAAGTAAAATATAAAAAGAAGAAAAAAATATTCAAGGCAAATGCTAAGCCAAGGAAACTGAAGTGGTTGCATCAATACAAAAAGTAGACTTCAAAATACTACCAGAGAAATGTGTATGTGTCTAATGCACATCTAATATACAGTCATTCAAATCCATGAAACAAAAAGTAACAGAACTCAAGGGACAAAAAATAATCATAATCAGAATTGAATATTTTAATACATCTCTCTCAGTAATTGATAGATCACCTGGAAAAAATCAGTAGAAATATAAACTTCTTGAACAATATTATAAATGATTTTTGTCTACCATTTATAGAACATTAAAACGATGTCTGCAAAATATACACATTATTTTTGAGTACTTATCAGATACAAAGATGGACAATATCTTAGGTAATAAATGAAATACATCTTAATAAATGCCCAAAGATTAAAATCTTACAGAACACATTCAAGAATAAAATAGATATTTAAAGCAAATATGTGGAAATTGAACAACAAACATATAAATAAACCACGAAGTAAATAATCAAAGGAAATATTTCAAACTGAATAATGACAAAACACAACATATCCATTTTCCAGATCCAGCTAAAGTAGTATTTTAATAGGAATTTTTATTTTTTATTTCTACATCTAGAAAGTAGAAATTTCTAAAATTGTTTTAAATCATTTATTCACAGAGTAAAGCAGAAAACCATATGATCATCTAAAAGACGCAGACAAAACCATTTAACACTCATTTATGATTTAAAATTAAACTTTTGGCAAACTAAAAACAACGAAATTTTACAACATTGTACTAGAAGTTTTAACAATGCAATAAGGCAAGAAAACCAAAATGATCAAACCAATTAAAATAGGCCAAAAACTGCCTTTATTCACAGATGACATGATTCTGCACTTAAAAATAAAAACCAATGTTTATAATTAATATATGAGTTTAGCAAAGTTGCAGGATACATTTACCCATACTGTGCCATATTGAAAAATAAAATTTGTGAACAATTACATTTATAACATAAAATTTAATAATATTAAAAAGTAAAATACTTAGGAATAAATTTAATAAAGATATGAAAATTCTCTGAACTAAAAACTACAAAACGCTGTTTAGAAAAAGCTAAGACCTAAATAAATGAATATATATACCATGTTAATGAATTTGAAGAGTCAGTATTAAGAAGATAGTTCTTCCCAAATTGATCTATAAATTTAATGTAACTTCTATCAAAATCAAAACAGATTTTTAAAATATAAACTGACAATTAGAATTATATTTAAATGCAGAAGAGATTGTATATTAGAACAATTACACAAAAAATAACAAAGTTGATTCAACTTTGATTTTTAAAGTTGCTTCTCAGCTATAGTAATCAATACAGTGAATTAGGATCATAAATATAGGCAAATAGATCAATAAAACAGAATACAATCCAGAAATAGACTCAAATATATATAGTCAATAGTTTTTTTTTACAAAAATGTTAAGATTATGCATTGGGAAAGGAAAGATTTTTTAATTAAAGATACTGGAAGACCCAAATAAATACACAGAAAAAATTAAACCTTGGAGCTTCTTTCACACCATACACAAAATAAACTTGTGGTTGCCTAAGTGTAAAAATAGAAACTATAAAACTTTTAGAGGAAAACAATATAGTAACAGGGTAAGCAAATTAGCATTGAACACTTTTTAATTGCTAATTTGGACTTCATAAAATTAAAACATCTACTAATCAAAACTAATAAATAAATATATGAAAAGTTACACCACACACTGAGAGAAAATATTTGTAATGCATATATCTGACTGAAAAGCTCCTACAATCAAATAACAGACAACTTAATTGTTAAAATGAGTCAGGACATGAAAGACCACATCATATATGACATTCAAAAGACCAATAAGCCCATGAAAGGATTCTCAAAGTCAGTGAAAGTCATCAGGGAAATGCCAAGTAAAACCACAATTAGGTAACATTTTGCATCTACTAGATTGGCTAACAACAGTAAAACTAACAATAAAATGTCAGTGAGAATATGGAGCAACTAGAACACTCATTCACTACTGGGGAGAGTGTACACTGGTACAGCACTTCACAAAGTTATTGTTAGTTTTACTGTAAATACCAAAATAAACAAAAACACATCTACAAAACATGCATCACAGCTTTCTTTCAAAACTACCAAAACTAATGTCCAAATGTCCACCAACAAGGAGACCAGATAGCAAATTGTGGCATATTCATATAGCAAAACTCTTCAGCAATAAAAAGGAATGAACTGCTAAAATACCCAACAACATGAGCAAACCTCAAAAATATTATGTGGAGCAAATGAAAAGACGTAAAAAGGACATACTATGTATCTGTTTATGTGAAACTCATAAACATGAAAAACAAATTCGTATGTCAGAAATCAGAATAGTATTTACCTATAGAAGGTAATGATTGGGAAATTTCTAAGGTGAAGGAATGGTTCTATCTGCACATTGCACTGAGGTTAATTTTACCTCCCTTATAAAAAATCAAAAAAGAAAAAAACCTGATTTTAAAAATAAATGTTTTCCTCCACCAGGTAATTTTTTTATTTGCTAGAGGTTGAATATCCCTTATCCAAAACAGTATTAGAACTGTTTCAGATTTTAGAATTTTTTTAATTTTGGAATATTTGCATATACATGATGAACTATCTTGGGGATGGGACCGAAGCCTAAGCATGAAGTTCATTTCTGTTTCATACACACCTTATAAACATAGCCTAAAGGTAATTTTATATAATATTGTTAATAATTTCAAGCATAAAACAGAGTTTGTGTTCATTGAACCACCAGAAAGCTAAGGCATCACTATCTCAGCTACCTGTGATGTAGGTCTTGGCCCCATGTGGGGCATCACAGGGAACTTGCCACTTGTGCTTCTTTCCTGAAAGTGTCCATTTTATTACCCTTTCTGGGTGTGCTTGAGGGAATCTGGGTGTGTGTGGAAAAGATGTATCACAGATGAAGAGAGCTGAGACAGTCTTTTTTCCCTTGGGGACACTAAAGAAACGGTGTGTTGTGTGCCTATGTTTTGACTGCAAGCCATCACATGAGGTAAGCTATGACATTTTCCACTTGTGGCATCACATCAGCACTCAAAAAGTTTCAGATTCTGAAGCACTTCACATTTCAGTTTTTCGGATTAAGGATGCTCAAACCGTACTACAGAAAATTTCACTCAGATATACAGTAGGAATAATAGAAAAATGAACCCCATTTTCTATTTCTCAGCTTCAATGATTACCAACTGTAAACCAATTTCATGAAATAATTTTATTAATGAGAAAGACGTAGTGACATCTGGAAAAAAAATTATTAATTTATAGACATTAATTGGAAGACGGTAAAAAGAGCATTATAAAACTTAAGTGTATTTCATTCTCATGGTAATTACCTCTTTCTAACTTATATTTCAGGTATTAACTTATACCTGAATTCACCTGTAAAATATAATGCTTTTTCATTCTAACTAATCTTTTATTTAGGAAGGTGGAAGAAGGCCCTTGTGGAAAGATTATATTTGATTAAATGTACAATTTAGTGGGTTTTAGTATGTTTACCAGTTTGTGCTGCCATTATCACTAACTCCAGAACATTTCTATAATTTCCCCCCCAAAAAAACAGCACCCATAACAGTCACTCCCCACTCTCCCCTCCCCCTAGCCACTTGCAATCACTAATCTACTTTCTGTCTCTATGCATTTGTCTATTCTGAGCATATCATATAAATGAAATCATGTGTTACATGGTCTTTTATGTCTGGCTTCTTTTACTTAGCATAATGCCCTCAAAGTTCATCTTCTTGTAACATGTATCAGTACTTAATTCATTTTTGTGACTGAACAATATTTCCTTGTATGAATTTATCACATTTTATTTATGTAAATGTGGCACCTAGTAATTGCTCAATAAACACTAGCTTTCATCTTAGTTTCAATTAAAAATATTTTTTTAATTATTCCAAAATTATGACTTGAAAAAATGCCAAATTTCACTTTGCTCTATAAAACAGATACTCAATTTCAGGAGGCTTTGTATTACAAGATAAACTGTTTCTTAAAGAAAATACCTCTTACCAGTTTCTCTCAAGGGAGGCTTTATGGTCTGAGCAAGGGATGCTTCATGCTCTCTGGCCTGGTCTCCAGCATCTATTACAGACAGTTCAGCATTTCTACATTACAAATTCCAGATCCCTAGACTTTCTGAGCAGCCAAAAAGTGCATCATAACAGAGAAATAAAAGGATTTTTTTTTCCTGTTGCTTTATTATTTCTCCACTAATCACATTGCTCTCAGAAATTCTGATGAGGGCTTTTTCCATGCTATTTACATGGCGAAGTATGAAGGAAAAATAAATTATTTTCTTAAAAGACTCCAGAATATTGGTGGTGCAATCATCTCTCTTAATCCACAACTTGGATCACAGTCGTCTGATAGTAACCCAGCTCCCCAGGGTAGAAAAGGGAGGAGGGTTTTATTTTAATTAGCTGAGACAAGGGGATGTTTGCTATTTTGTTGGACGATTTATTTGAAATGTGAAGTTTTATTGAATCTAAAGGTTAGCATATTTCCCATAAAAGGTAACTGAAAATCCCTTTAAAAATCTTTCCTAACACCTATGCTTCACTTCATCCCTCTGTTCCAAATGTTGAGATGCCACGTTGGCAATAACCTGATAGCTCAAGACCATCTTTGATTCATGATTGTGTCTGATTTGATTTCTTCTCAAACTCTAATCTGCAGTGACTGTACAGTGTTTTAATTTATTTGTATAACAGATTTCCAGGGGTTATATCAAATATCTTTTCCTAGGACAATTTTTTTCAATCAATCTAGAAAAAGTTAATATAAAAAGACAACTTTCTATTGTCTAGAATGATAGTGAAAGTTTTTCTAGTCTTTCTTTTTAAGTGTTATACAAATTAGCATGTGTCTACTGAAAGAAACTAGAAATGATCTAAAGGAAAACTGTTTGCATATATATAAGGATGTGTGCTATTCAACCACAGCGGTGATACTGTATTTTTAGGATGCCTTTGGCTATCACAATACTAGGATGTTGTAGAATGAACTGCTAAAAAATACTAGGCTAAATACGTTACATTTTAAATATAATTACACAATTTGCAAAAGAAGCACAATAAACAACATCTCCTCTTTTTACTGATAGATCTCTATCAAGTAGAAAAGACAATCTGCAAAAGAAGCAAAGCAAACAACCTTACCTAAATTCATTTATGGATCTCAATCCAGTATAGAAGGTTATAAAAGATGCAATAGTTTCTACAGTTAACCTCATGGTAAGAATTCAGTCCATATATTTCTAGATTATTTTATTTCCTTCTTCAGATTTTAGAAGCAGAATGAAGCACGATTCTGCTATCTTTCCTGGAAGCAAAGGGTAGCATTTGATTACTTTTGGATGCCCTTCCAACTCCATGATTCTATGATTCATTGCAGCTTAATGTAGATCCCCAAAAGACTTGCTTGTGGACTAGGACATTGAACTTAACACCCTCAAAATATACAAAGGAAAACAAAGAACAATTTGTTATGACACCAAAGACAAATTTGCCAAAGTATCTCAGTTCTCTGGAAAATTCTGGAACCCAAGAATCAAAGTAATAATTTTTCTTTGACTAGAAATAGCAAATTATGCTTTCTGATAAATCAGTGAGCAATAGAAGCTTTTTAAAAATAGAGGTAATGGAATATATATTTAGCCTTTAAGGATGTTCCCAAAGTCATCCAGTCCTTAGCACGAATCTAATTTGTAGTCTGATTTAAGTATTTGCCTACTTTGAATCTTAGAGAAGTCCAATTCATTTAGAATAAACTGTTTACCACTTTTAATTTCAAAAGTATCTGGTGCAAAACCGTCACCCAACATATGTTTTGTTTCACATTCTTTTTTCCCTTCAATATTGGCTGACTTTTCTCACATTATGTAGAACTGGAAATTTTACAGATCTTTAATTCAAACAAATGTGACCAAAATTCAAGTCTGAAGTTATTTAGTTGTATAATCATAATTTTCTAATTCTTCTGTTTAATTCTTACCCCATTAACTGACCGCAGCTGTTGGTATTGGCTCACTAATAACTACTTCTGAACTTTTAATACCCTAGAATTCAAAGCAGGAGTTCAATGAGTACTGACAACCCAGTGTTTTCATGTAGACTTCATCCATAATGTCAAGAAATTTTCTGGCAATTTATTGCAACAACTGAACTATGCTGAAATCCACATTTCTCTATGTTTAAAGTACTTCACTTCTGGTAGAAACAGCCATGTGTCAGCAGCAGGGAAATAGGAAGTATGTGTGTGTGTGTGTGTGTGTGTGTGTGTGTGTGTGCATTTGCCTGCCACCATGCTCACCACACTCACCAGAGTCACCATGGGACAGTTAGCTGTTCTCCTCATATTCAACGTTAGGGACCATTTGCAATAGTTAATTTTTTCTATTTGAACTGCTTTACTCTATTATATAATATAATATAAAATATTATGATTGATTGATAGATAGATAGATAGATACAGGAAACTTGTGACTGAACCCATGGAAAGAAACAGGTGTGAATGCAAGGAGGCCAGGAAAAGAAAATCATCTGGAGAGAAACTGTGAAGAGGGCTGAAAAAGAGACATATTTAAATGTGGACAGACAGACTGGGGAGATTTCAAGAGCAAACATGAATGACAGAATGGTGAGGAAAGAGGATCCAGAACGTGGAAAAGAGAACGGCTGAGGAAGCCTCTCAGTCTGTAGGTCTGTAGGTGTGGTCACTCATGGTCTTGAACCTGTCACGTAGCTGGGGTGCTGGGTTAGCAGTTCCTGGATCATGACAATCAATCTTAGATGTTTGGATTTTGTGTTTTTTAGAGATGGGGGGGATCTCACTAAGTTGCTCTACTACAGACAGTAGTCCTCAGTAGCTACAATTACAGGTGTGTGCCAACAGGCCTGGGCTCATGTTTGGATTTTATAGACCAACTAATCTCAAAATAAATAAATGATCCAGAATGATCAACTTTTAAATTTGTCAAAGATTTTTTTAACTGCCTTTCACCATCATCTTTTAAATAAACTGGAAAGGAACTAATTTCAAGAAATGACAGTTTCTTTAATTTGCAAATTTTACATTATGAAACTTTTTTGTACTCAAGTAACGAAAAGGTTCTTTACAGTCTGCCATTGGCTTAAACCAGCATTTGGGAACCCAGCTCCAGATCAGGCTCCCTGCCTTCCCAACAAAAATGCACTTATGATTCTGGGCTTGTTCTTCACTGGTATACCAGTACTCCAGGTTCACTAGGAACTTCCTTCTTACCATACTACCATGCTTCTCTCTCATCCTTCAATCCACATAGGGAACAATCCACTTTTTCTATAAACGCATTAACTACTTCTTCCAAAGTTTTAAAGTCCCATTGCCCAACTGGTCTCTAATCCTTTTGAGAGCAAGGCTGCCATTCATTTTGGAGTCTAGCAGAGTGTCCAGCTAAAAGGTGGTGCTCCATTTGCTGTAATAGATGAATGCATTAAAAATGAATGAATGAATGAATGAATGAATGAAATCCTAGAATTTTCATGACTGCCTGATATTTGGAACTCTCTACAACACTTGGTCTTCTGTTTGTGTTTGGACATTCTGGAAATGTCCAAGCATTTTGAACCTCTGACTCTATGTGTTTGCATGCAATCTTCCCTTGCTACTGCCCCTCCAGTAGCATCAGACCCTTTCTTTATATATTCAGTCTGTACATTTGCTCTCCAGTGCTGACAGCTGTTCTTTTCCCACACTCAAAGGTTTCAGCCATAATCAGTAGAAAACAAACTGTTTCAAGGAAGTCTTTTTCAATTTTTTTCTCTAAATGAATAATAATCTCCAAGAGTTTGTTTTTTAATCTGAATTTCCACATCTTGAAATTGTGTAGACATATTGGAGGCTCATAAATCAAATTATGTTTAATTTCAGAAATCAGTTACTAAAAGATTTTGGACCTTAATATTGTGGCCTCAGGAATGGAGTGGCAACCCAAACATAAAATACAATGAATTTAAAAAGTGGCAAAGCTCAATATCAGGCTACTGAGTTGAGGAAGTGACAGAAAATCTAAACACTAAACTTTGCATGACAATAAGATTTTCAGGAGAGTTCTTATAGAAGTAGGGCAAAAGATACTGGATCCTCAGGGAAGCCTGGAAGTAGACATGGGGTGCTATAAGGAAAAACTCAGGCCTGAAAAGGCCAAAGTATCTCCCCGCATTGCCACTGAGGTATCTGAAATACCACATTCATAGTTCGGTTATTTGAATTAGTATTGTCATCATCAGATGTTCTCTTGAAACGTGACTACACATTATTATAAAAGCACTCACTTAACTTTTGCTTAACAGTTTTTACAATCTATGATGAAAGTTTTAAATGATAGCAGGAAAGCCCTGGCCACAAGCATAAAGAAAATTGAACAGAAATAACAGACTAAGAAAATTTAATAGAAAAGAATACTTTTACCACTTCATATTTCAGTCTGAAAAATCAAGATGTGTGTAATGGGAGAGAGGTGGATATGGGTGTGTATCTAAACAGCAGTGAAGTCTATGAACAGAGGTGGCACAAATGAAAGATTGTTACTTTCCATGGTAAGGGATAAAATTTTCAGAGCCAGTCTTAAATACTTTAGGAAGAAGACTGACAATTTCCTACCAATAGAGATACTATATTAGATTATAATTTAATTCCAATTCTTATATATTAAATTTTAAGTTATAAATGCTAAAAACTGTGGAAGTTGTGAAAACTTTGCTAATTCAATGGGTAACATTTAGGGTGAGAACTCTCACAAAAAGTTTATGTTGATTTTTTTTTTTACATAGTAAGCCCATCTCATTAATCCTTTCCTATTACTTCAACGCATGAACACATGGCCATAAAAATTCAAATAGTCTTTTTATTCACTAAGTCATCACTCAGTCTTTTTATTTTATGTTCCCCTAGGTCAGAAGTTAGAACAAAGGGAAACCAAAACGGAGTCAGCTTGTTTATTAGCTGCTAAATCCATATGTTCTTCATTCATTTGACGTCCATCGTACACCCTTTTTAAATGAAACTCATGAGGGACTCATGAGTCATAAAACTGTATTGTCATAAATCTGCTATTTACATGGTAAAGCAGTCATAAGCAAAAGGCACAGTGTTCTGAAGGAAGGTGGCCCAAGTCTTTCGTTCTTTTATTCTTTTTAAATCACTACAAATCTAAGGGCTCCTTACATCAAGCACCCTACCCACTGAACACAAATCTTGGACTTTTCAGAAAATATAAACTGGTTGAGTTGAAACTCTAATAAAATGTAAGTTTGAAGTTAGAAAAGTACTATCAGAATACTTGCACATTACTGATACTTTAAAGACTAGCTAATTATAGTTTCTAAAGGGCAGATGTTAGCAACACAAATATGCAAGTGTTTTGAAGCATCTTCTTAAAGAGCATATTAAAACCTACTATTTCATTAGAAGGGAAATATTTATGCTTTTGAAGGATTTAATTCTCCAGCGATTGTTAGTGACATGAGTTTGCAATATATATTTATAAACAAAGCAACTGTCTGTGCTAGTTATCAAAAATAAGTCTTAGTAGGCGCTTTAAATAATTTCCTATAGACAAAGATGCTGTTTTAGGTCAACATTTTATTGAACTCTAATTCATATACTAAAGTTTAGTGTTGACTTTTGTTCCAGCAATGTAGCAGACATGATTAACTCCCACTACAAAATACCTACAAACATAACATACAGTTTTATATGCAAACCCTAACTCATTATGTGGGGAAAAAAAAAAAAAAAAAAAAGACAATTCTAAAGTAACAGTAATGTAACAGAAATAGCTCTGGGTATATGCTGACTCAATGTGAGTGATAGGTTGGATTACTTAAGCACCAGAAACATACACTTAGAAAATGAGGAATTAGTACTAATATCCTTAGTGCAAATCAGGAACAGATGCTGGAAGAGATATACCTTCAGAGAAAATGTGAGCAGGTAAAAGTATATACACTGGCACAGGAACACAATAGGATTATTTGTCTCTCTTGGTGTAGGTTTGGGATGGAGGTTAAAAGAGCTTCTATTAAAATTTATGACTACAGCCCTGTCTCAATGAGGACCGAGGTTTAAATTTACACTATTCATATGTGGCTAAGGAATCCTCCAGACTGAGTCACCAATGTAAAAATGGCTCCAAACCCATGCTAACTCTGCAGTGTCTACAAGAAGCAAATAGAAAATTTCTCTAGTGGAAAATGTTCTCAGTCTGGCTCTGAAGAATTCCCATTTGAAACGTTCAATGAAAAAGAGTTTACAATCAAAATTTTTAATTTATTAAGCAGAATCACTACATATAATTAATAACAATATTAAATTTTCCAATAATGCCAAATACTGTACCTATTGACTAGATACTCAAAAGTAAACATATTAAAAATGAATAATGTCACTAACCAAAAAATTGAAAACATAAAAGAAGACAAAATTTAATAAAACCATTAGAGAGCTTTTGTTTATACATAGTTTCAGGGATATATGTGCAGAATGTGCAGGTTTGTTACATAGGTATATGCGTGCCATGGTGGTTTGCTGCACACATCAACCCATCATCTACATTAGGTATTTCTCCTAATGCTATCGCTCCTCTAGCTCCTACCCCCTGACCAGCCCTGGTGTGTGTTGTTCCTCTCCCTGTGCCCATGTGTTCTCATTGTTCAACTCCTACTTATGAGTGAGAACGTGCAGTGTTTGGTTTTCTGTTCTTGTGTTAGTTTGCTGAGAATGATAGTTTCCAGCTTCATCCATGTCCCTGCAAAGGACACGAACTCATCCTTTTTTATGGCTGCGTAGTATTCCATGGTGTATATGTGCCACATTTTCCTTATCCAGTCTAACATTGATGGGCATTTTGGTTGGTTCCAAGTCTTTGCTATTGTGAACAGTGCCACAATAAACATACAGGTGCATGTTTCTTTATAGTAGAATGATTTATAATCCTTTGGTTATATAACCAGTAATGGAATTGCTGAGTCAAATGATATTTCTTGTTCTAGATCCTGGAGGAAACACCATACTGTCTTCCACAATGGTTGAACTAATTTACACTCCCACCAACAATGTAAAAGCATTCCTAGTTCTCCACATCCTCTCCAGCATCTGTTGTTTCCTTACTTTTAAATGATCACCATTCTAACTGACATGAGATGGTATCTCATTGTGGTTTTGATTTCCATTTCTCTAATGAACAGTAATGATGACCTTTTTTTCATGTTTGTTGGCTGCGTAATGTCTTCTTTTGAGAAGTGTATGTTCATATCCTTCACCCACTTTTTGATGGGGTTGTATTTTTTCTTGTAAATTTGTTTATTTGCAGATTCTGGATATTAGTCCTTTGTCAGATGGATAAATTGCAAAAATTTTCTTCCATTCTGTAGGTTGCCTGTTCACTCTGATGATAGTTTCCTTTGCTGTGCAGAAGCTCTTTAGTTTAATTAGATCCCATTTGTCAATTTTGGCTTTTGTTGCCATTGTTTTTGGTGTTTTAATCATGACATCTTTGCCCATGCCTAGGCCCTGAATGGTATTGTGCAAATTTTCTTCTAGGGTTTTTATGGTTTTAGGTCTTACATTTAAGTCTTTAATCCATCTTTAGTTAATTTTTGTATAAGGTGTAAGGAAGGGGTCCAATTTCAGTTTTCTGCATATGGCTAGCCAGTTTTCCCAACACCATTTATTAAATAGGGAATCTTTTCCCCATTGCTTGTTTTTGTCAGGTTTGTCAAAGATCAGATGGTTATAGATGTGTGGTGTTATTTTTGAGACATCTGTTCTGTTCCATTGGTCTATGTATCTGTTTTGGTACCAGTACCATGCTGTTTTGGTTACTGTAACCTTGTAGTATAGTTTGAAGTCAGGTAGCATAATGCCTCCAGCTTTGTTGTTTTTGCCTAGGATTGTCTTGGCTAAGCAGGCTCTTTTTTGGTTCCATATGAAATTTAAAGTAGTTTTTCTAATTCTGTGAAGAAAGTCAGTGGTAGCTTGATGGGGATAGCATTAAATGTATAAATTACTTCAGGCACTATGGCCATTTTCACGATATTGATTCTTCCTATCCATGAGCATGGAATGTTTTTCCACCTGTTTGTGTCCTCTCTTATTTCCTTGAGCAGTGGTTTGTAGTTCTCCTCAAAGAAGTCCTTCACTTCCCTTGTAAGTTGTATTCCTAGGTATTTTATTCTCTTTGTAGCAGTTGTGAATGGGAGTTCACTCATGATTTGGCTCTGTTTGTCTGCTATTAATGTATAGGAATGCTTGTGATTTTTGCACATTGATTTTGTATCCTGAGACTTTGCTGAAGTTGTTTATCAGCTTAAGGAAATTTTGGGCTGAGACAATGGTGTTTTCTAAATACACAATCATGTCATCTGCAAACAGAGACAATTTGACTTCCTCTCTTCCTATTTGAATGCCCTTTATTTCTTGCCTGATTGTGCTGGCCAGAACTTCCAATACTATGTTGAATAGGAATGGTGGGAGAGGGCATCTTTGTCTTGTGATGGTTTTCAAAGGAAATGCATCCAGCTCTTGCCCATTCAGTATGATATTGGCTGTGGGTTTGTCATAAATAGCTCTTACTATTTTGAGATAAGTTCCATAACTTTTTAAATAACCAAATAAGATTTACTAAATTTTTTAAAGTCTTTATTATAACCATTTTAATCCAAAATCAATTTATGGTTTAAAGAGAGTGATAATGGAAAGAATGAGGGAAAGGCACAATTTGAATTATAATGGGTAGAATTTTTCATAATTAATAAATAAATTCTCAGCAAAATATAAAATAGCAAAAATGAGATAGCGTTAATGAAAACAATGTTAGAAATGAAAAAAAAAAAAACAAAAAAAACCTATTGGCCCAGGATTCAAGACAAGTTTAAAGAAATAAAATTTTGCAAAGATTTTTCCTACCAGATATAAAGACCTATTATAAAATTATAGTAATCATGTTATTGTAGTATTGCCTCAAGACAGAAAATGAACTAATGGAACCGGGTAGAGAGCCCACAAACAGACCTACACACATATGAAAATTTAGAAGATGACAGAGATACCACTGAAAATCAGTAGAGGAAAGATGAATTATAAAATACTGCTAAATTAATTGGTCTTTCACAGGTAATAAGAAAGGAATTTATATGCTTCTTCACCTCTACAGATAAGCAAGAAAGCAATATACATACATATGTATATTTGGTGGAGAAGGACATATATATATATACACATATATATATATATACACACACACACACACACACATATATAAAATATGTAGATTAAAGACTACATATTAAAGACTACATAAAGATATATATGTAGATTAAAGACTTATTGGTAAAAAAATAAAATGTTAAACATTTTGGTGGAGAAGGATATTTTAAATCACAAAAAGCAAGAACCACAAATAAAAGATGAATACATTTGACCACATTAAAATACAAGACTTTCAAACAAAAAAGTTATATATACGTATGTATGCATGTATGTGTGTGTGTACTGTGTGTGTACATATATATGTATATATGTGTGTGTGTATATATATGTGTATGTGTGTATGTATATATACATACACACATACATACATATATATATGTACATACATACATATATATACATACACACATACATACATATATATACACACACATATATATATACACACATACACATACATATATATACATACACATGCATATATATACACACTCATATATATACACGCATACACATACGTATATATATACATACACATGCATATATATACATACAATATGTATATATATACACACACACATATATATATACACACACACACACACACACACATATGTATGCCATAATCAAAAAGCAAAAACAAGCCACATGTTTAAAGAAGGTATATATGATCCAGATCATATATGAAAAATACTTATAAACCAATAAGAATAAAAAATAATTCAGACTGGACCCAGTGGCCCATTCCTGTAATCCTAGCACTTTGGGAATCTGAGGCAGGAGCATCACTTGAGGCCAGGAGTTCAAGACTAGCCTGGGCAACATAGCGAGATCCCCATCTCTATAAAAATAAAAATAATTCACCAGGTGTGGTGGCAAGCACCTGTAGTCTCAGCCACTGGGAGGCTGGGATGGAAAAATTGCTGAAGCCCAGGAGGTAAAGACTGCAAGGAACTATGATCATGCCCCTGCACTCCAGCCAAGGTGACAGAGTGAGATCCTGTCTCTAAAAAGTAATGATAAAATAATTCAATAGATAAATGGGCAATGAATTTAAGCAGACAATTTACAAACAGACCAGGAAAGCCTTATGTCCAATATACATATAAAAAGATGCTCAATCTCATTAGCATTCAGAGAACTACTAAATAAAACCACAATGAAATATCATTTCACACACATTAGATTGGCAAACATATTAAAGTCTGACAGGTCTAACTTGGACAAGGCAAATTCTCATACACAGTCGGTAGAAGCATAATTTGGTACAACTACTTTGACAAAGTCTAGTCAGGTTGGAAGTGCTCCTACTCATTACTCAGTCCTTCTATTCCTACATACCACAGAGAAATTCTCATATGTGTGGACAAGTGGGTATGTGCAAGAATGTTTATTGCAGCACTGTATTAAAAGTGAAAGTGAAAAGGATTGTGACTATCTCTTGGAATTAAAGGAAGAGATGATTTAGGAAGGAAAAGTTTCAACGATTTCTGCATCAAAAATTTATATTGGCCTTTCTCCAAGAGTTCTACCATTTGCAAAACTCAGCCCCAGATACCCTCCGTTTTCTGGTCACTCTTTTCAAATTCTATAATTCCTAGGATACAGCGCTGGTCCAGCTTGGGTTGAGTATCTTCTTTTAATTCAGTTGGCTGTGTGGACAGAGCCATGTATTAAAGAAAAAGTCACTGGAAATCTACCTCTGAGTCTTAAGTCCAATTTCCAGAAAACAACAATTGGGAGCAAACGGGCAACCCCAAAAGTAGTCTCCCATATGCTATGACATGGGTTAAATAAGGAGAATATGTTGCCTGCTTTCTATTAACAGCTTAAAGAGTTTCACTCTGGAATCAGCACAACAGGATGCATTTTGAAAATATTTCCAAATATTTCTCTTATTCTTGAGATCCTTGGAATGATTTGTACTCATTAATATTTATGTGCTAATACTGAGCTACAAGTTGGAGTACTTTCTCTCATTGGTCTCATAACCCACTGGCACCTCTCAAGGTCTAAAAATATTTGCTGACTACAATAAACTTTTTTATATTCTAGACTAACAAATTGAAGAAAAAGTAAAGAGAAATCAAAGAGTTGACTTATGATATTTTGGAGGAAGCAAAGTAGAACTGTTTCTAAATATCTCTTTGTGAGACTCAACATGGAAATCATTGACAACCAAATACTCTTTGATTTGAAAGTTGATGAATTTGCTGGTTTTTCTAAAGACTCCGAATCCTGCTTTAAAACAACCTACTTTAAAATTCAGATGTGTTCCAGAGAGTTTTACAACCATGCAAATTATCCTCTATATTATTCAAGCTTCTTATTTGAATGGAATGAAGGAGCAAAGACAGGCACAGAGGCTGGTTGAAACGATTCCAACTGTTTCATTACTCTGCAGGTTGGCACTGAATTGCTACTGAATGTGTATACTCCTGTGTTTTCCAATAGGATGTTTCTCTAGCTCTCTGAAAATAGCAGGTATGGCTCTTGAGGGTTAGTCTACCTGTATCATGATTCATATTTATAATATTTTATATCACTCATATCTCCTGCTTTAAAGTATAAGCTCCTCAGGACTAAAGATTGTCTTTTTATTATTTCCTATCTCTCAGTATCTTCGGTTCCATGCTTTGAAAGATGAGATTTCTAAGAAGTAATTTCCAATAAGTGATTTGTTCATTTATTTTATTTACAAGTAATATTTATTCAAATTACTTTCATGTTAATAGAATAGAAATAGTATTATGCAAAAAATGTGACTGCCATTCAATATATTTTTAAAGCATCTAATCTTAGGATCAGTTTCAAATGGTTGAGCTAAAATATGAAAAGATTAAAAAGTCATTGTCTGCCAAAAAAAAATTACGAAAATTTGGAGGCATTATAGAGAAGATAAGAATTTGGAATAGCTATGTTTAAACCCAACTCTGTTGGAAGATAAACACTGTTTTTGTATAAAGTCTCCTTAAACTTCTATGTAAAATTACTTAACCATCCCTTGCTAACTCAACGACCACCTGAAGAACTATCATGAGATGGCAGTAATTCCTTATAGAACTAGGGATAAAAAGAGCAATTTGTGAAATTATGATTACTCTTGGGAAGATTGAAGGTAGGGGTACAGTGTAAGGTCTGACTCCATCCATGAGCAGAGTTGACTCAAAAAGTTTTGGACATTTTATTCATATCTGATAAAGACCAAGTGAGAACTCATGCCATATTTTGTCTGTTCCTAGAGCCATTCCAATTCCCATCTTCCTTGATTGATCTCACTCTGGAATAACAGGTCCTAGCCCAGAATTTTCTGTACAGCAGACTTAGGCACTTGACTATGTTCAATTGATTACCTTCATTTTAAATGTTCAATGTATACTGACAGTCTAATTACTTCATGAGAACAGATCAGTGACCTACTCCAATGAGTATTTGTACTGACAAATGCAGGAAGAAACTCTCTAGAGTTTAACTGACTGACACTGTCATAGACACTGAGGAATAATGACATGATCACAATCTTTATACTTGAGTAAATAACTATTTAAACATGCAGTAACTTACTTGAACTGCATAGTCTAAGGGAACAGTCCCCAGAAGACTGCTCTCACTTCAGAGTTGGAACCCCAGTGGGTTCCCAGAGCCACCATCACTTCAGACCAACTGGCTACAGATTCAGAAACGACCCTCAGGTTTGATAATTTGCTAGAATGACTCCATGAAAGCTATGAGACTCACTGCCATGTTTACTGTAGGCAAAGGTACAAATTAGAACCAGCCTAAGGAAGAAATGCATAGGAGGAAGAATCTGGGAAGTTTCCAGTTGCAGAACTACTACTGGTCATCCCTTCCCCATGGAGCCACACACGGCACAGTTCTCCCAGTATCAATGTCTGACAGTATACGCGGAGTATTGCCAACCCGGGAAGCTCACCAGACCTTCAGTATCCAGAGTTTTTACTGGGGTTGATTACATACATCCTGTGTGGCTGACCCTTACCATACCCTCCTGAAGGTACGGGCCAGTGCCTCTAGTCTCCAATTCCTCTAGAGTTCAGAACTTACATGGCGCATCCCAAAGCCCAAAGGCAAACAAAGACATTCCTATATGGCAGGACCTTCCAGGTACCTAGAGATCACCTCCCAATAGCCAACAACAAATGCCAGAATTCTCTCTAAGTAAGTTTAATTCTTTAAAAAAAACAGTTGAAGATACTAGGTTGAACCATAGGCAACTGCCAATACTTAATCATTTTGACGTACAAATATGACAGTTTCCTATGGTTCAACATAATAGGATGAAATTATTCACTCATCAAATATTTACTGTGTGCATATGCTATGCAAAAAGTAAAATACTTGATAATTAGCTCCTGTATCTTTGTAGTAAATAGATTAGAAAATGTTCATTTAACAAATATTTATGAAACATTGACCATGTACTAATCCTTATTCTAGGTCATGGAAACAGTATTAAATAAGACCTAATGATCTCTGCCCTCATGGAAATTTTAATGTTGTAGAGTTAGGAAGGGAAGGGGGTAGAAACAGACATTCAAGAAGTAAACTAGTAAATACGGCAATTTAATCCAGCTGTAAGTTTTATAAAGAAAATAGTACAGCATAATGGGATAGGGATTCCAGAGGGGAGGTAAGGGGCCGATTCAGACAGTATGATCAGTAAAGGCTCCTCTGAGAACCAGAGCCTAAATAATGAGCAGGAGCCAACCATGGAAGGATCTGGAAGCAGAGCCTTGCAGAAAATGGGACAGCTGATTAGTTGCAATAAAAGCTGAGTTTACTGAATAATAAAATTGCCTATGTGGCTGGAGCCTATTGAACAAGGGGACAATCATATGACATGATGTCAGAAAGCTGAAAGGAGCCAGATCATGTGAGGCTTTATACACAATAGTAGTAAGATTTTATTCCAAGTACAAAAGAACCAATGATCTCATGAAAATGTTAATATCACAGTTTTTAAATTAACAATAATATTGATACCAAAATATCAGTGGCACATGCTATAGGAGGAGCAAAACAAAGGGCTAGAGAAGGTAGGATTGTCCCTTCCAGCTCCAATAAAGCAAATTTTCAGAAAGGTGATGTTTGCACAAGGCCTTGAAGGATGGCGGGTCCATTTATTAAATGGCCAGGTGAGGCACTGATGGAATCTCAGTCCAGATGAGAGGCAGCCATTCTTAGAGGCACAGGAGCAAATCAGTCAAGAACCTGGTCAAGAAAAAGGCCCTCCAGCCCATCCAGAAGATGGATGATAGGGATACAGCCAGCGTGGAACATTACACTAGAGAAGTAGATTTTGATACATCAGAAAGAATGTTAAATACCAAACTGAGGAAGTTGGGTTTTATTTATTTAAAAACTGGGAAGCTTATACAGAGTTTAGGCAACAAGTATTATAAGCAGAAGTGTGCTTTAGGTAAAGAGTGACAGTACTATTTAAAGTATGTTAGAATGAGTGAATGACCAGAAAAAAAATGTACTTGTTAGTGCTAGAAATATATCTCAAACTAGCTTAAAGATTACTGACTCAGCCCGGGCACTGTGGTTCATACCTGTAATCCCAGCAATTTCAGAGGCTGAGGCAGGAGGATCACTTGAGGTCGGAAGTTTGAGACCAAGCCTGACCAATAGAGTGAAACCCCATCTCTAATAAAATTAAAAAAAATTAGCCAGGCATGGTGGTAGGAATCCGTAATCCCAGCTACTGTAGAAGCTGAGGAAGGAGAATCGCTTGAAACCAGGAGGCAGAGGTTGCAGCGAGCTGAGATGACACCATTACACTCCAGCTTGGGTGATGGTGAGAGACTGCATCTAAAATTAAAAAAAAAAAAAAAGATTATTGACTCAGCAAGTGAGAACTCCAAGGGTAAAATACCTTGAGGAATGGCTGAATCCAAGAGCTGAGTCCAAGAGCCTTAGGGACATTTTAACAGCACTGTCCACCAGGGTCCCTGCTTTCTTTTGAGTTATGCATCCTCCAATGGAAAAATGGCCACCAGTAGTTCCAGCTTATTCTCATAGCACATGATCTCAGAGGAAGAGAGACCCTCTCTCTCCCAGTATTCATATATTAAAATTTAGAGAAAATAATAATAGGTATAACAATGACTAAAACTTATTGTCACTTACCATGTGACAAAACGTGCTCCAAATACTTCACATGAACCATCTCATTTAACTGCCTCAAGAATCCTACGAGGTAATAATACTAGGAGCCCCACTTTTCTGATTATAAAACAGAAAGGTAAAATTATTTTCCCACAATCACATATGTACTAAGTGGTGGGTTTGCCCAGGTGGATACACTCTAGAACCAGCACATCTAATTTAACATTTTTATTATAAAGAATTTTGCACTTGTTCACACTGGTCAAACTAGTATAATGAATGCCCATAATACTCATTACTTAAGTCCACTTAAGCCAATCCACAGACTAAACTCTCCATGTTATTTTAAAGCAAACCAGACATCGCATCATTTAGATTTAATTCATAAATTCTTCAGCATATATCTTGTTTTAATAAGACCATAGTATAGTCTCACCCGAAAAAATAAACAGTAATTTTTAATATCATTAAATAACCAGTCTATGTTCACATTTCCGATTAGCTTATGAATATCAGAAATCATTTTTATTTCTACATTATGATGATATAACAGAAAAATTCAGACTGTTGGAAAAGCTACAGGATAACCAGTTTTCTTCAATAAGAAAATAATTTTATAAATTAAAAAAGAAAGAAATAGATGTGGAAATATGGATCATGAGAGACTTAAAAATTATTTCAAATAATCACTGTATGAACCTCATTTTGATCCTGAATACTGGAAATTGTTATTCTTTTTTGTGCACCAGTGATGGAGAGTCAAATTATTGTGCCTTCTACAAGCCCCAGACTTCACCACCACACAATTTATCCATGTAACAATCCTGCACTTGTACCCCCTAAATCTATAAACATAAAAAAAAGTTAAGATGCTTTTAAAAAGAGAAAAAATTATTATGCCTTATGGCCATTTGGAGGAGTTCCTCTCTGTGAAGGTGTGCTCCTAACTGAACACACAAGATTTGTAAAAATTGCTTTTTTATTTTTTGTTTTGTAATTATGTAAAATATTTATGCAGCTCAGAAGTCAAGTTTACAAGGCAAATTCACTTCTGTGACTATTCTCTTTACTTTCTCTCACCCTTTTTAAGTAGTAGGTGTTTTTTATTTTACAGTTTATTCTTCCATTGTATATATGTGCACTCAACCTTTCTCCAGTAAATGATAAAATACTCTATACAGTTTACATAGCTTTCTTCCAGTGACCAATATATCATAAAGATATTCCTCATTCCTTTAACAGCAGCATAGAACCATACTGTGTGGAGTATCATGGTTTATTCAACTAGCTTCTTACTCTGGGACTTTGGGGTTGGTTCTAGTCTTATGCTACTCCAATAGATATGCAACGAAAGCCTTGCCAACACATCTTTCTGTAATTTTGCCAGTGGAATAAATTTCTAGAAGTGGAGTTGTTTTGTCAAAGAATAAATGCATATGGTGTTTTGTAAAACCAATCACAACAACAATGTATAAAAATATCCTTCACCTTCTCCAACTAAGTACATTGTCATACTTGAAACATTTACCCATCTAATAGTTGAGAAATGGTATTCATTGTATTTTTAATTTGAATTTCTCCTACACTGAAGGAAGTTGTACATCTTTTTATATGGCTATAAGCCATATGCTTTTCTTTTTCTCTGAACTATGTTCATTTCTCTCAACCACATCTTTCTATGTGGTTGTTCTTCCCTGTTTCAGGAAACTATATATTAGAAAGGATAATACTGTGTCTGTGATGCACAATGGAAATATGTTTTTCCAGTTTATTTTTTTTACTTTTCTTATCATGTTCCTTGATATACAAAGTTATATTTTTTCTAAATATAATCAAAAATATTGTATTCTTTCCTTTATTGATTGTATACACATTCTAAAATACCACTTGCTATGGGCTAAATTGCATCCCCTCAAAACTCATGTGTTGGAATCGTAACCCCCAGTCCTTCAAAGTATGACTGTATTTGAAAAAGGGCCCTTAAGGGATAATTAAGCTAAAATGAGGCCTCATAGGTGAGTCCTAACCCAATATGACTGATGTCCTTATACAAAGAGATTAGGACATAGACACTTGCAGAAGGAAGATCATGTGAAGACATCTGAAGATGGCCATCACAAACCAAGGAGACCCTTAGAAGAAATCTTAAATTAACATTTAAGAGTTACTCTGGTTCTCCTGTGATGGTTGGGGAAACCACCATTGTATTTCATTGTTGTTTCAGGGCAACATCTCTTCAAAGATCATGATGATTTTTTTCATTTTTCTTCCTAGATGACTGTACTGTTGTTAGCAGTGAGGTCCCACTATGTTACCCAGGCTGGTCTTGAGCTCCTGGCCTCAAGCAATCCCCCTATGTCTGCCTTCAGAAGTGCTGAGATTATAGGCATGAGCCACTGCTTCCAGCTGCTGAGTGGCCCATTCTTTAGGAAAACTGACAGACCATACAACTGAAACAGTGACAAACATTGACCTGATCTTTAGATACTGTTGCCTCTGGAGATTTAGAAGGCAGCTAAAATTTCAGTAAAACATTCTTAAAAGCATTTCTTAAAAATATGCTTGACATTGGATATTGTCAAAACAGAGCTTTAAAATTATTTTAAAGTAAACTAAATTTTAAATTATTTTTAAAAATAGGTAATATATGCACAAGGCACAAAATTCAAGTTACCTTACAAAACGATTGTGCGGAGAAAAGCATGTATCTGTTTACCTATATTCCACCAAATTTCTTACTATTTTCTTCTTGTTGAGCGCTGAACAGAAAAATTGAGTACAGACTGCCTGGAGTAACAGTCTACATTTTTATCTCACTTCTTAGCAAATGTGTTTGTTTATTGAATTTTTCAGTAATAACCTATGGTTCAAAAAAAGGCCTCTCAGGGTACAGAAACAATAAATCATTGATGAATTGGGTTGGAAAGAGTACCAAAGATTATCTGTTTTAGGATAGGACTGGAATGAATAAAGTGTTTTTATAACAAAAGAAATGATTGCCCAAGAAAAACTAATACTTCTGAGACTCATGTATCCACCACTGAGCCATGTGTCATAAGTTTTTATAGGTTCTATCAGTTATCAGTTGTTGTATAACTATCCCAAGACTTAGCAGCTTAATAAAAAGCAGATTTTATTTTATCACAATTCCACGGGTCAGGAACTCGGGCCAGGTTGACCTCAGCTGAGCAGTTTCTAGGCTGGTTTCACCTGGGATCACATATATGGCTACCATGAAAAGTAACTTACATAGGACAGACTGGAATCACATGGCCTTGTTCACCCATCTGGAAGTTGGTTCTGGCTGTCAGCTGGATGACATGTCTTGATCAGGCCAACACAGGTTTCTTCACAAGGCAACAGCATTCCAGGAGGAAAAAGCCTTTTGTGCAAGCATTTTTCTGGCCTCTGTTTACATCACATTTGCTGAGTCCCACTGGCCAAACCATATGATATGACCGAGTCCACAGTCCATGTAAGAAGAGACCACATACAAGTACAGATGCAAAGAAGTGTGATTTATAAGAGGCCATGGTTATAACAATCTACCACACAGGTCTAAGATCAAAGTAAGCCAAGTGCCATCAGGATAGAGTGCTATAATTTCTGGGTGGAATGAGCAAGGGCAACACAGAAAATAATTAAAATAATGGGGCAGTTATTTTGTGTGTATTTCCTATGTAACCAACATGAAAAAGTTAACAATGAAAACAAAGCCCCGAGGACATGATAGCATTTTATGGCAAGCAATCAAGAAGATATATTTTCAAAAAGGGAAAAACAATGCCATAGAAGTAATAGAAAGAAAAATATCTAAATATTAGAAAGGCTCTTATAGCCAGCATTCAATCTAAAAGACAATATCATTTTACAACTGCACTCCCATTCCTCAATCTAAAACTTCTTCCAGGAAAAAAGCAATCAGTATGCAAGAAAAGTAACTTGGAACAGTTATACAAGAATGTTACATTCCAGCTATAACTATATACACAGAATTGCAAATATTGCTAGCAAGAGCATTGAAAACATAGATGTTCTAAATGTAATGTTGTATCCTGGATTGGATCCTAAAACAGAAACTCTTAACTCAAAGATTCAAATGAATCTCCACTTTTAATCAAATAAAATCCAAAATACTCAACCTTCTTGTTTGATTAGTAGAAAAATAGGTAAAAGATTCGTCTGCATTTTAGTTATCAGTACTATATTATATGAATGATAATTTCTCCATTTTATAAATGTATCATAGTTATATAAGATGTTAACATTAGGAGAAGCCAAGTAAAAGGTATATGGAAACCCTTTGCACTATCTTTGCACATTTCTGTGAGTCTAATATTATTTCAACATCTGAAAGTTTAAAAAAATACGTATAGTCAGTTAACTAAGGTATGTGGTGTGCACATGAATGCATGTCTATATGCGATATTCATGTATATCTAAGCTCGCAGAACTATGAGCAACTGCAGACCCTAGGATTTCAATAATTAACATGTCAAATTTTAGAGTAAAATGTCACCAATGAGGAAGAACAGTGCGGGATGCAAGTCAGACTGCAGCACTGGAAGTGGAGGAAATGGGTTGAGGTCTGGAGTCACTTCTCAGAAAGACATATAATTGGGATAATTAAAGAAGAGGGAAAAAAGAGGAGGAGATACATATACCAAGGTAGAAGCAATCCTCTAAACATAGAAATGTTCTACATACAGCCTTCACCATCATCCTAGAGATAGGAATTGTTAGATAACACTTGATCAATGATAAGCTTATATCTTCCACATAGTAGAGATTCTGATTATGTCACTCTTCACTCAAAGGCTCAAATAGATCTCCACTTTTAGTCAAATAAAATCAAAATATTCAACTTTCTTTTCTGATTCAAAAGCAACTGCATTTAGTTTCTGATAATCCAACTGCTACTGTTTGACCTGCTCCCTCCCAGGCTTTTCATCAGATACGGGTAACTGCTTTATTCCTGCCATCCATCAAGTCCCACTTTCTGCCTCCTTTCACTTTGTCCCATACAACCACAGTTAACCTTTTAATGTCTGGTTTTAAAAAATGTAC
The DNA here is from genome assembly GCA_963573385.1 of Cacajao melanocephalus. Classification (NCBI taxonomy): domain Eukaryota; kingdom Metazoa; phylum Chordata; class Mammalia; order Primates; family Pitheciidae; genus Cacajao; species Cacajao melanocephalus. The sequence continues at coordinate 38,853 of CAUYLG010039119.1, forward strand.
TTGGTGAGTTATGAGGTGTGGCTATAGAATATTTCTGGTTGAATCCCACCCCAGCTAAATAAAACATCATTCATCTTCATATTTCAATTTAAAGAAGGCTAAGGTTAATCATAAGTACGTTCTGGACCAAGTAAGAGAGGAATAATGTTATGTGAGACACTGCAACTGGTACTTATCAACAGCACCATTCAGAGGCCAGAGCCCAAGGGCAAACAAGGGTAGAGCAAGAAATGTGTTGCTCAATTTATTTTCAGGAGGTTAATCTGCAGCATTGTCAAGGTCATCCACAAAGCACAGAATTACTCTTGAGGACCCAAACCAAATACATGTGCCTGTAGTGTCTGTTTGAGCTTCTGATGAAGATATTGCAGCTGCTGTGAGTAGAATGCAGTTGATCCCTCAAAAGGAGAAGGATCCAAGAAGTCAGTATATGCTGACTCTCAACTTAGGAGATGAAGAATTCTTAGGAGTATAAACAATGTAAGAGGGAAGTTTAAAGATTTTAAGTGCTAATTCAGAAACCTATATTAACCTGCAAACACAATGTGTGTTAGTGGGAGGTAGGGTCTTGGATGTGTGAAATAGATATTGATCAATATAATCAACAGACATAACTTCTAATACTTAGACCAGAGGCTACTAACTATTTTTGTGTCATGGATACCTCCGACAGTCTGGCAAAGCCTATGTACACCCTCTTGGAATATTCTTTTAAATGCACAAAATGAAACCTATTTGGTTACAAAAGAAACTAGTCATATTGCAATACAGTTGTCAAAATATTTTTAAAATAAGCATGTGATATAGCAATGCATATCTCCCTTCACAAAACATTAAATAACAAGATCTGAAGGCAGTGTGAACAATCACCATAGTGAAGAGCATGAACAGTATTACATGTCTGCAACTACTCATCCAGAAGTCAACATTTTCATGTCTCTGCATGGTTTGGGCTTTCTGAGTAAATTTTACTGGAATTTACATTAAAGGACAAATTTTGGAAGCTCAATGATGACAATAGATCATGAGCAAACTCAGGAAAGTGATTTGTGTCCGTGGAACTATATACAGTCAGCCCTTCATCTCCATGGATTCCACATCTGTGGATTCAGTCAATGTGAATTGACAATATTTGGGGAAAAACTGTGTGCACTGAAAATGTATGGACTCTTTTTCTTGTCATTATTCCCTAAACAATACAGTATAACAATTATTTATATATCATTTATATTGTATTAGGTATTATGAATAAACTAGAAATGACTTAAAGAATACAGGAGTATATGCATAGGTTAGAAGCTAATACTACGCTATTTTATATAAAGGACTTGAGCATCTGCAGATTTTGGTGTCCACCAGGGGTCCTGGAACCAATCCCCCACAAATACTGAGGAAGAATTGTATTTACATTTCAAAAGGAGATAAAACCTGGAACCAAGAAAACATTCCAGGGTTGCAACCCAGAGAGGCTATTCTTACCTTCTCTTTGGAGATGTAGGTTAATATTTCAAAGGATGAGAACCCAGGGAACTTCCCCTTCTCTTCCCATGAAGGCTTTTTCTACAACAGAGGAATTAAGTATCTACTCCTCTCTCAGGAGGGGAGGAGGCAGTGTGTGCATAAGCTCCCAAACTCATAATCTGGGGGTTCCTTTCTTGTGATGCAAGAAATCCCACTTATGCATACACAGAGTCCATCTGGCTCTCATCACTTTACCCCAGAAGGAAGAACTGAACCATGGATAATCAGTGTGGTTATTGCTCTAAACAATAATAGTAAATCTGTTTTACTGGGGATACCCCATGTTTACATCCAGGATAATATCAATAAGCATAGACAGTAAAAATTATTTAGCTTGAATTAGGTTTATGAAAATGGGAAGGATTGGAAAAACAGAGAATTAGATCTGTCATCACTAATCAGAACATCGTCAATTCATCTATCACATATTTTTGGAACACCCAATCTGTGTAAAGTAGTATATACCTTATATATACTATTATATATATAATAAATAGCAGATATATACTATTATATATAGTAGATATATAATATATAATATACATATATACTATTTAGCTTGTATTAATTTATAAATTATTATACTATAATAAATACTATATATTATAGTATAATATAATATAAATAGTATATATATTATAATAAATAGTATATAAATATTTAATATATAGTATACATACATACTATTTATTATATATAATAGTATATATAAGATGTATACTATTTTACACAGATTGGGTGTTCAAAAAATACTTGATAGATGAATTGATGATGCTATCATTAGCAATGACAGATCTAATTCTCTATTTTATGGTATATGTAGTATATACATACTGTTTCTTAAATACAATAGCATATATATAATAGTATATAAAATAGATACTATTTTAGACAGATTGGGTGTTCAAAAAATATTTGATAGATGAATTGATGATGTTATGATTAGTGATGACAAATTTCATTATACATATACATATATGTATTTCTAGACATATATGCCTGAATAAAACAACTCTTGTCCCTGTCTTTTGTGACACTTGTAAGTTTGGTGAGCCCCGGAAGTGAGAAGTGAGAAGAAAATGGGAAATAAAAAGTAAACTTTTAAAAACATAGTAGGTACCTAAAAGAGAAATGGTGCCAATTTCTTTTATTTTTTTCTTTTGCTAACATTTAGCTGTTTTTATTTTTTGTCATAAACAATGCTGAGATGAACATCTTTATGTCTGCATTGGTAAGTGGATACATGATTATTTTCTTTTGAACACATTCCTGGAAATGAAGCTGTGTTTGAGGGCAACGAGGCTTTTGAAATAAACTTTCAAATTGCCCTGCAGAAAGGCTGTGCTAATTTAGTGACTTTATTCTTTTGTCATGTTTAATGTCTCACTATTTTTCTATTCAGAATAGACCATCTTTTGTTATGGCGAAGTACTGTACTCCCGTCTTCCTTTTATATTGGCAAGTTTCTAATTAACCTAGGGCTTCCTGCGAAATAGGTAGAAGCTGATATTGTCTATCCTTTTATCATCTACATTAGTAAACTCATAAAGAAAGTATCACTTTGACCCCATATATCTCCTTCTCTAGCATTAATCAGAGAACTCTGTTAAGATCCAGTCACATGTAACAATAGTAGGGTTTTACTCTCCCTATCTATATATTAGCTGTGCTGGAGGTGAGTCCCCGCAACTCACTGCAGCCAGGGCTGCTTCCCTAGGAAGAACTTGCTCTGACATGACTTCCACCAGGTGCCATTCAGTGTAAGGGCAGCATATTTCCAAACTCCATAAAAAATGTGCTGTATGAGGCTTCCTCCTATCTTAGTTATCTTTCATGCAAACAGTTCTTTTTGATAGAATCTGGAATTTACCCAATTCATTCTGAAGGCTGTGAAATGTGATCTCTATGAGTTCTAGTCTTCCTGTGAGGATGCATTCTTTTTGTGGAAGGCACCACGGGGTTGACACAGTATTATTTATTTTTCTTCCACATACTTTTTGTACCTTCCTCTGT
>CAUYLG010039121.1:0-11720 GCA_963573385.1 Cacajao melanocephalus
TAATCTCCTCTGAACTCTTTGACTCAAAACAACCTTAATTACAATAGTATTTCCCAAGACTAAATCTCATAATGCTCTTCAGGACAGAGTTGGTTATTAAAAGATTTCAAAGATGTTTATGGATATGCATATGGTGTTATCGTTTTTTTTTGTTTTTTTTTTTTTTGAGACAGAGTCTTGCTATGTCACCCAGGCTGGAGTGTAGTGGTACAATCTTGGCTCACTGCAACCTCCACCTTCCGGGTTCAAGAGATTTTCCTGCCTGAACCTGCCAAGTAGCTGGGAGAACAGGCACCTGCCACCACATCAAGCTAATTTTTTTTTGTATTTTTAGTAAAGATGGGGTTTCATTATGTTGGCCAGGTTGGTCTTGAACTTCTGACCTCATGATCTGCCCGCTGTGGCCTCCCAAAATGCTGGGATTACAAGCATGAGCCACTGTAACCTGATGGTATTATCGATTAAAAAGCTATTATATTAAAGAGCAAATGCAGGAAATGTAACATAATACAAATTGTTAGAAGGCATTCAATTTATTCTTACTTTTTATGTGCTAAAGTGCGGGGGTTCAATCAGGACGGTGGAAGAAATTGTAAAATTATAGGAAATAGTCACAAAACTTCTTGGAAGGCTGGGAGTGGTGGGGGATGTTGCATAACCTCAGTAAAAGGTTATGGCTGAAAGTAGCCTAATCCTCCTTACCTTGAGTTAATAGCAGAAAAGCAAATATAAAGGGAATGTGGGAGAGTTTATCTAAATACTCATGTGGTCCTAAAACTAACCTTTGATTATTCCCGGGAAGGATGGCTCTGTTGGAAGAAGGGTGACCAGGTTAATTACTGTCTAGTGATGTTGATTCAAAGCCTTTGTCATTGAATGTGTGCTGAATTGGTCAGTGGCCTGGCCCCATGGTCTGCTCTTTCAGTGAATATTTTTGTATGAGTATGTTATTCATTCATCGTGCAGCTGGGGTCTGCGGGAGGAACCCCGGCACTAAAGTTCTTATTTTATGTTTGGAATATCTTTCATATGCAATCTATGAGTAACGGGTTTAAATGGGTTCTATTTAAAATTTGAAGGATCCAGAAATATGTAGTTGAGCATCTGCCTTGAAATAACTTCCTGCATCATTTTACTCTTGAAATAAATCATCTGGATTAATCTAAATATTGACTATAAAAGTCAATGGAAAAGTTTTTCCTTCAATACTTGCTCTGGGACTTGAGAATATTAAGTCTTTGTGTATTTGGTGGGGAGTGACATCTTATTTTTCTTTTTCAGGAAGCATTTAATGTCAGTCTATTCTGGAAGAATATGAATAACAAAGACCAAATAACAAAGACTACCTTTCTTCCACCTTGCTTCATGGTTGTATTAGCTTAATGAGGAAAGCTGTCTTGTTATTTCTTCCACAGTTATTTATGTTGCATTTTTTTTATGTGTCAGAAAGTGTTGAGACACTAGGGACAATGTGGTACATCAAACAAGACAAAGTGCCTGACTCTGAAGATGTCTTCATAGTAGTGTCACAGACGAACATTAATCAACACACAAAGTAATTTAAATGTAAAACTGTTAAATGATTCACAAAGGCAAGATATAGAATATTATTAAAGCATATAGTGGAAAATTGTCTCAACAAGGATATCAGAAAAATCATTCTTAAGTATGTTACACACAAACTAGGAATTAATTAAGCAAAAGTTCACATGCATACATGTGTACTCTTAGCATTCCAGAAAGAGGAGATTGTAGTATAAAAGCCTTGTTTTGAGAGGGAGTTTGACAATTTTGAGGCATTGAAGTATAACAGGTATGACTGGCTGAAGTGGAGTAGTGTAGAGAAATGTAGCTTGCAAAGAGACCAGAGGGGTAAGTTGAGGCTGGATACTACAGCGTTTATTTAGATGCTAAGATATTTTATTCCTTCTTTAATTTTTTTCCAACCCAAATCTCCATGTTTATTCTCAGTTTTTCAAACAAAAATGTCCATATAGCACTACTTGGTTCAGATATTAATCTAATTTTTATTATCTGTAACATTTTACATAAGCCTAAAGAATAGCAAAAAACTGAGGAGAGAAAGAAGGAAAGAAAAAACTACAAGTACTTGTGAGTGGCTTTAAATAGTCTAAGACTATATGGTCACTAATTGTTCATTAGTAATGGATAATTAAAATGCATTGGACACTTACTCTATGACTCAATTTTACATGCCCTATCATCTGGCCAGGTAAATAATTCTATCAGTAACAATTTATTCGTGGGCAACTGAGGCACATTTTACCTTAAGTTGTTTACCTAAAGTCACAGAGTTAATTAGTATAAAAGCCAAGATTTCAACTCTGTTCTCTTAGAGTTCAAAGTCCATGCAGTCTCCCAATGTACATATTTAGCCTCTTTGATGAAAAAAAATGTCATTACTGGGAGAAACAGAATAGGGCAAACTGCCTATGAAGAAAAATCAAACATTTTCAAAATATCTTCCCAATCTCTAAAGTTATAATATATTCACATGTGTTTACCAGGAAGCTTCAGGGGTAAACACATACCAGTTTACAAATAACCATCTATTTCATTGAATTCTTCCAAATTAGAATGGCAAGCTGCTTTTCAATTTCCAGAAGTCCTTATTAAACATCTTAATAAATAAATGAACTAATAACATAGCATGGATACAATGTAGTTTCCTAAAACTTAGTCTGATCCCACAAAAGTATTTATAATGAAATCTGAGTTACTTTGGCATTATTTCATTTCAATCTACTTATAACATTACTGGTGTTTAGAATGATGTCAATAATATTAGTGTGCAAAGTTTATCATTTGATATAATAGTAAAACTATTATTGTATACCACATGCAATTCATATTTGTGATTGAATTTTTTTAATATGTCTTTACAAATTTTTCAGAATGTATTCTTTTATAAAATAACTTCAATTAAAGTATTCCAATAACAATAAAAATATTATATGTATTCTCATTGTCATCTCCAATAATGAATTTTCCAAATTTGTATAGCTGTGCCTGCTTAAGTATTAAATACAGTTATGTTATTTATATATTTTATAAATATGAAGCCAGATATTATCCACTGTGGGAAAACTCTCAAAAGTAAGTTATAAACTTTAAGTATCTGTGTAAACTCTCTCAGAACAAAGAAAAAGGAATTAGAAATATTAAAATGGATTATAAATACTATTCAACCTGTTTTTTATTCAAAGACTTTATCATTTAGAGTAGTTTAAGATTTACAGAAAAACTGAATAGACAATACAGAATCCCCATGTTATTCCCATATCTGCACACAGTTTTTCCTATTATTAGCATCTTATCCTACTATAATACATTTGTTACAATTAAGAACCAATAATTGTACCATGTTTTTTACTGAAGTACATAGCTAATTCAGATTTTCTTCTTTTTTCCTTATTTTTTTTTTTTCTGTTTCAGTATCCAACACAAACTACTATGATACATTTGGCCATATGTCTCCTTAGTCTAATATTGGCTGTTGCATTTTTTCAAACTTTCCTTGTTTTTGATGACCTTGATGATTTTAAGAGTTCCGGTACATGTATTGTATATCTCTTTAAAAGAATTTTTTTATGTGCTTTTATGATTAGAGTGGGATTATAGATTTGGGGGTAGAAGACCACTGAGACAAAAAGCCATTTTTATCACATCATATCAAGGGTGCATCTATCAACATGATTGGTGACTTTTGATGTTAACCTTGATCAGTTGGCTACAGTAGAGCTTTCACTACCGTAAAGTTATTCTTCCCTCCAATCCCTTTCCACAGTTAACTTATTGGAAGAAATTTACTACGCAAAGTTCACACTTAGGACTGGGGAGTTAAGTTCCCTCTCTTTCAGAGTGAGGAATCTACAAAATTTATTTGGAATTATTCTGCAAAGGAGAATTGTCTCTTTATGTTTATTTAGTTATTTTTTAATTTATCAATATGGGCTCATGAATATTTATAGAAATAAGCTATATTTCCATAGATGGGCTATATAAATATAGAAATATTTATACTTTGGGCTATAATCCAATATTTTATTATGCTGCTCAAATTGGTCTATGTTTGGTTTGAGGGAGCTCTTTCAGTTAGTTTCAGAGCTCTTTTAACATATTTCTATAAATGGATATTTTGTTTGTTTTTAGCACTTTCCCACTTTCTGGCATCACAAGCAAGAGTGTTTGTGTTCATATGGTGTATTTCCTGCCAGTCCCAGACTTGGACATTTTTTCAGTGAGTCCTGATTTCTTTTAGTGGAGAATGGTATTAGAAACCAAAAGCTGGTTGCTAGGTGTGCTCAGGTATACTGCTGGGTCATTTTTATTAGGTCATCTCAGTTGCAAGAAAATGTGCATGTGTCAATAGCTGGTATATATACAAATATTTGCAGACATTTCTATATGTAACTATTTGTATCTACATTAAGTAAGATATGTTTGCATTGTTGTCTCCAACTCTAATACACATCCACATTGATCACTCTAGGCTTCTCCCCTTTATTATGTATAAATTTTCACTCTAGCAATAAGAAACCTGGTTCCCTGTATCCATTTACTTAATTTTTCAATTTAAGTAAACAAGCATCAGCATTTTTAACCCATACACTAATCAAAAACAACCTTATCAACTAGAATACAGTGATTGATCACAGTTTGTCTTTAGTCATTTCCAAAGTTAGTTAGTTCAGCAGGTTTTCATCCTCCCACTTTGGTGAGATTGGTTCCTACATCTGTAATACAGTTAGATTACATCGTCACAGCCTGCATTCTTTCCTGGGATTCCCCAACATCCTAAGGATTTTTTAAATTTGTATATGTTAAGGCTCACTTGTTGTATTGTAAAGTTCTACCAGTTGGAAAAAACCCATAATGTCAATATCTACCATTACAGAATACTTTTATTACTATGTTATTTTTAATCAGTGGTAGTAGTCATATTAGAAAAAAAGTTCTTGATATTTACCAGGACCTTTGAAAAATATAATCATCAAAGTGAATTTTTTATTATTTATTAATAGTGATTGGAAACAATGCTACACTTATTATTATTGATATTGTTATCAAAATTATTAAACCAAATTCTACACAGCAGCTAATTAAAACTTGGGCCCTTGTGGTGAACTTTTAGCCAATGATACAGAAAATGTACTAATTTTGAGTGCTCCAATGAATGTTGCATTACAAGTCAAATATATTACAACTTCAAGGAACAGTTTGTATACATCTTGTTGTCCTGGAAACATATTGTTTTAAATGACTGTGCAATCAGTTTATAGCTTGAAGATATTTGAATACAATTGTTGTCTAAACAATATTTTTATTACATTCAACTAAGTCATTCTTTTGACCATGACTTCTTGAGAACTATGAACAGCAATATGCTTTGCAAGCAACTGAAGAAGCAAAGAACACTTATTTTATTGGATCTATGTGGTATGTAATAAAATAATAGAATTGTAAAATAGCTTGGAGAGAAAGAAATTAAAATAATATCTCTAAATTTTATCATACTATTAAATAAAACTGATTAGTTCTATAACCCAGGATTCAAGACTTCATAACTCTTAGAACGTCAGGTTTGAAATACAAACAAAAAGACTATCTCCTTTGAAAACTGCTATCACTCATACAAAGCCTTTTCTACAATACAAATATATAGTCAAAACAATGGTAAAAAGGCTCAGGAAGCACTTCAGAGACCTCTGGGGCAGACACTCACATCACAGGCTCAGAAGCATAGGAAGATAGATTGGTTTCACGGGCGAGGCCCAGGACCGTGCTGCCCTGTGCAGTCTTGGGAGACTGCTCCTTGCATTCCAGCTGCTCTAGCTCCAGCCTAGGGGCCCAGAGAATCAGGCTGCTGCTTCAGAGGGTATGAGCCATAAGCCTTGGTGGCTTTACTGTGGTGTTAAGCCTGCATGTACACAGAGTGCAAAAGTTTAAGCTTGGCAGTCTCCACTAGATTTCAGAAGAGTATAGAAAAATCTGGCTGTACAGGCAAAAATCTGCTGCAGGGTCAGAGTGGAGAACCTCTACTAGGGTAGTGTGGAGGGACAATGTGGGGTTGGAGCCCCCACAGAGAGTCCTTACTGGGGCACTACCTAGTAGAGCTGTGGGAAGACAGCCACTGTCCTCCAGACCCCAGAATGGGGGATTCACTGACAGCCTGCACTGTGCACCTGGAACAGTGACTGGCAATCAATGCCAGCCCTTGAGAGTAACCATAGAAACTGATCCCTGCAGAGGCACAGGGGTGAACCTTCCTAAGGCCTTGAGAGATCACCCCTTGTGTCAGTGTGACCTGGATGTGAGACATGGAGTCAAAGTAGATTATTTCGTAGCTTTAAGATTTAATGACTGCTCTGCTGGGTTTTGGATTTGCATGGAGCCTATAGCTCCTTTCTTTTGGTCAGTTTCTCCCTTTTGGAATGAAAGCATTTACCCAATGTCTGTAGTCCCATTGTATTTTGGAAGTAACTAATTTGTTTTGTTTTGGTTTTGTTTTGTTTTAATTTTGTAGGCTCATAGGCAGAAGGGACTAGCTTTTTCTCAGAGGAGACTTTGGACTTTTGAGTTAATGCTGCAATGAGTTAACACTTTATTGGGAAGTGTTAACACTTTATTGGGAAGGCATGATAATATTTTGAAATGTGAGAAGGACATAAGATTTGGAATGGGCCATGGGCAGAATGATATGGTTTGGGTCTGTGTCCCCATCCAAATCTCATGCCAAATTTTTCCCAGAGCCAACTGAGAGTTGGCTCATGGCCCAATAATGAGATGCAGATGAACCAAGGAGGAAGAGAGTTTTTTATTTCTGTACCCAGTTACAGGGAGAAGACCTGGAAATTATCACCAGACCAACTCAAAATTCAAAGTTTTCTAGAGCTTATACACCTGCTAAACTATAAGTCTACATGTAAGTTTGCATTCATCTAAAGACATAAGTGATTAGCTTCTTTTAAATGATAACTAAGGTCTGAGTCTTGAAGACCTTCTTCTGGAGCCTCAGTAAATTTACTTAATCTAAATACGTCTATGTGCTGGGGTGATTACTCTTATCTTGTCTCCTGCTGAATCATGGAGGTGTGTGGAATTCCTTCAGAACCCCAATAAAGTTGTTTGTGGAGCCCTGAGAAGTGTCTTCAGACTCACAGTAAAACTTGTTTAATCCTAATTGGGTCCTCTTAAGAATTCCTTTGGTATTTTGTCATACTTTAAGGCCCAGGAAAGGTCAAGGCAAAAGTCTTCATGGGCTTTTGTTACATCCCCAGCCTTTGTATAAGGGCACTGGCTTTTAATATTTAACTTAACCACTCAGTTAGTACTGAAACAGTCGTTAGTGAGACCTGGCTTGCCAAAAAATTGTAATCTGCAGTGTTTGGAGATGGGGCCTGGTGGGAGGTGATTGGATCATGGTGGTGCTGATCCCCTCAGTCCTGCTTTCATGAAAGTGAGTGCTCATGAGATTTTGTTGTTAAAAGTGTGTAGCATCTTCCCCCCTTTATCTCTTCCTCCCGTTCCAGCCATGTAAGATGTGCCTGCTTTCCCTTTGCCTTCTACCCTGATTGTAAGTTTCCTGAGACCTCCCCAACCATCTTTTCTATACAGCCTGAAGAACTGTGAGCCAATTAAACCTCCTTTCTTTATAAATTACCCTGTCTCAGGTATTGCTTTGTAGCAATGAGAGAATGGACTAATATGCCCTTCTTGATATGGCTGTCATGAGGGTAGAAACTTTGTCTATTTTTTTACAGTATTATATACTCAGTATATATATAACAATGCCTAAAACATAATGCATGCCAAGAACACTTTTGCTGAATTAATGAATAAAAAAGCACATATTTGTTGAAATAATTAATAAACACATATATGTTGAAGAAATAAACAGATTAGTGTGGAAATATAAGTAAGAGTTACATATATTAAATGCTTTCATGTTTTGAGTCAAGAAGTTTACCTTTTATTTTGAGGAAATGGGGCACTAAAAAACGTCTTTTGCAGGAGTGAGACTTGAACAGATTTTTATTTCTAAAACAATACCATGGCTAGAGAGTAAAAGGGTTTAAAATTACAGTTAGAGTATTCTTTGGTTTGGCTGTGTCCCCACCCAAATCTCATCTTGAATTGTAGTTTCCATAATCCTCATGTGTCGTGGGAGGAATCAGTGGGAGGTAGTTGAATCATGGGCATGGTTACTCCCATGCTGTTCTCCTGATAGTGAGTGGGTTTTATAAGGGGGTTTGCCCCCTTTGCTCGGCACTTCTGTCTCCTGCAGCCATGTGAGGAAAGATGTGCCTGCTTCCCCTTCTGCCATGACTGTAAGTTTCTTGAGGCCTCCCCAGCCCTACAGAACTGTGAGTCAATTAGACCTCTTTCCTTTATAAATTACCCAATCTTGGGCTGTTCTTAGCAGTGTGAGAAAAGACTAAAACAGGGTGCCCAGGTAAAAAGACTGGGGCAATAATACATGCAAGAGAGGAGGGAGCCTAAACAAAGATAATGGCAGTGGCAAAAAAGGAGTCATATCTTGGAGACATTTAAAAATAATTAGTGATTGACTGGTCTGGAGATAGAGTAGACACTGAACTACAAAACATCATCAGTGTACTCAGCATTTAGCTTAAGTAGCTGCATTTGTGGTGGGAATATTTTATTATGATCCCAAAACCAGGAGGCATTACTTGATTAGGGGAGATTTGAGTGTTTGGGTCATACAGCATTTCAAGAAATTCAGAAAATAACAATAAGCAGTTGGATAAATAAGACAGGAGTTTTGGAGGAAAACCTCAGACAAGAAATACATATTTGGGTATCATAAAGGTAGAGCTGATAACTGAAGTCATTGGAAGTGATATCTTATACCAAAGAGAAAAAGTAAAGAGAAAGGAGAGATCTAAAAGGAATATTCAAAAAGCACAGACACCTAAGGAATTGGGAAAGAACAAGAAGCTCACAAAAGACACTAAGAAAAAGAAAATTTAAAAAGAGACAATTTAAAGAAAGAATGAGTGGTCAACAGAGTCAAAAAATGTTGAAAGTGGAGAAAAAAAGAAGGGAACATATGTTTTCATCCTTTTCAGCAGTTGAGAGGTCGCTATTGGGAGTAGATAGAAATAGAACACAGATTTCAAAACATATCTTAATAAATCTTAGGTTATACGGTGAAAACCACAAATTTAGATCACTTAACCATAAAGACGAAGGAAGATACAGGGCCTTAGAGAAGAAGTGATGTCAAGTGGAAAGGGTATTTTATAATGGAAGATACTTGAATCTGTTTAAACAAAGATTGAAAGTAAATAATAGACAAAAATGTAGGTAATACATGAAAGTGAGTGTAAATTTAACAGAATTAGGAAAAGTAGGTGGCATTCAGGACACAGGTGGAGTGTTGACTTTGGACTTGAGGAAAGAAATCTATTCATTGTTATAAAATGTTAGGACAAAATGATAAATGGGCTGTAATCCGAGTATATGTTTACAGAGAGCATTTCACTAAGTGTAAGCCACTATATGAAGAGAAAGATGAGTTGTTAGCAGACTGAAGGGAAAAGGTTTCAAACAGTTGCTGGTGGGAAAGGACTTCCTGAAGAAATTTAGATAATTTTACAGCAGAAACTGATAACCCGATTGAGGGAGAAACAAGTAGTGACACCAATTTCAGAGAATACATGGATTCTTTCAGCACAACACTCAGGTGTAGGAGCAGAGAAAACAATTGATTGTTGTGTTAGGATTTTCGCCATAGAAAGGAAAGAAAGGAAAAGGAAAGAAGGCAGGAAAATGTAAGGTATCAGCAAGAGTGCCTTACAGTGGTAAACACTGGGATTAGCACTTAAATACAAGAGGGAGTTGATGGATATGAAGAATAAAAGACATCAAATAAGTCACAGTTTAATCAAGTTAGTTGTACAGAATCTGAAAATTATATGACAGCAATTTTTCTCTTCAGTCTGAAATTGAATCAGAATTCTGAAATAAAATATGGTGATTGGGCGGGAAATACAAGTAATCATCTTAGTATGTATTTGTCCCAGCCTCATAAACTTTGCCCCTGAAGGTAGTGGGACTTTTCTTCATCTTTAACTAGTACTAGAAGTATTGGTTTTATGGCAAATCTATTATGATATACCTGATACTAATAGGTTGCTGAAAATTATTATAATTCTATTTGCCATTACACAGGCTCACCTTATTAAGATACTGCCTGAAACCCAAAGTGCTGATGACAGCCCCCAATTTTTTTTGGCATTGTCAGACTCATAGAAAAATATTTTGCATTTTTACTGGTATTTCAACTTTGGCAGAATGCCCAATTCCTACATCTGCTTTCCTTCTACCAATGTCTATTTCCAACTGAGAGACTCAGACTTTGATACCCAATGCTCTTTCTATATCAGGAAAGATAGAAAAAGTTGTCTTAGTTGAAAAGGAAAAATCTTGGTTATAGATATAAGAAAGCATGCTTCACTTAAATTATAAATCAAAAATTTGATTTGGTAGATGCTCTTTAATCTCCATAATGGGCCCAGCCAATTTAATTTTCTATGTTTCTACTGTAAACTTGGGGGAAAAAATGGGAAAAGGAAGGAAATTTAAAATAGGAATTGCATATTTTCTCCTTAAAAAAATATAAGTTCTTTATAAAAGTAGCAACTATGAAATGTATGAAATATTTAGTCTTGACCCTAGTTAACTCACAATTTGTGTGTGTGTATGTGTGTGTGTGTGTTTGGGTGTGGTGAGTGTATACATGTATGGGCACATACAATATACATATATGTGTATTTGTGAATATATATGTACATATATACCTGTGTGTATATATGTAGAAGCTATATATATTCTGTATACTATATGTACTATTACTATTCACATGCTATTGTTTGTGTTTATATATATACATATTGGTTTTAATTATAAAATTATTTTCAGTTTTTCTTTTCGTCTCTCATCTCGGTGACAACCCAAATTGAACATATCAGTAATATTTCCTAGTTGCATGCAACACAAGCTAATAAGTATAATGAATACCCCTCTTCAAATAAGAAAAAGAAACATATTACAAGAATACTAAGTAACTGATAGAATATGCAGACAAACACCTCGAATTTTACCATAGAACTGGTTCTGAAGAATAATACTGCAGCCATTGACACTCACATTGCCACTGAACCACAAGCCCTAGATGCTATACTGTCTAGTGATTTGAAAAATCAGCTTCCTCTGGAACTAAAAAGATTGACTACTTCTCTGACACTTAATTTGAGAGTTTCTGTATATCTCTGTTTGTATCATTAACTTCTGTTCAAAGTGTGCCAACAGAGGTATCAGTTCTGTAGAGCCTCAGGCACAATACCACACCCTAGCTACAAAGAGCCTAGAAAAGAAGATATTATTTTAATAGAACAAAATTTTACTTCAGGAATTTCTATTTCAAGAAGGAAAGAAAACAAATGTCATGAAAACTTATTCTGCTAATAGTAATATTTTAACTTATTATACTATAAGTTCAGGTATACATTTGCAGAATGTGCAGGTTTGCCACATAGGTATACATGTGCCATGGTGGTTTGCTGTACCCAACAAGCCGTCACTTACATTGGGTATTTCTCCTAATGTTATCCCTCACCTAGCCCTCCATCCCCCAATAGGCCCCAGTATGTGATGTTCCCCTCCCTATGTCC